>MU401759.1:0-38406 GCA_022579005.1 Poronia punctata
AATTTTATTAGCTAATACTATTATTACTAAGTTGCTATACTATTAAGCTTTAATAATAATAATAAGCAATATAAAACTTTTAATTATTAAAACTAATAAAATAGCTAAATTATATATATTAATTAATATATATATAAAAAGGTAAAACTTCTTTTTTTTACAAAATTTACACATACTAAATAAGTAAAGAGAAACTTTTTATAAAAAAACCTTTTTTTTTATAGTAGTTTTTACTATAGCTATATAACTTCTACTATATAAGCATTATATTAATTCCTATTATCTTATAACCTATTAAATCTAACACTAGCTTACTATTTTTAAGTATAAGGCCTTATTAAAAGTAAGCACTGCTTAATTAAAATAATGCTTATAAAAGTAACTAATAAAACTAAAAAGAATTCTCTAAATTATTTAAGCTTTATTATTTTAATAAATAATATTATTATTTAATATTATAAGTATAGCTTATATAAACTAATTTATAAACGTTTTTTTATTTTATTAATTAAAAACGTTATATTAATATAGTAAGTATTATAGTAAAATTTAATTTTTAATTATACTAATTTAGTAATATTAAAAATAAAGCAGCTAAAATATTATATAAAAAATATTAAACATATAAAATAAATTATTATTTTAAAATAAAAAAACAATATAAACTAATAAAATTAACAAAATACTTATAAAATCTAAGTTAAAATATATATTAATAATTTTATACTTTTATTTAATATTTTTTTTAAAATTAATAAAAGTAATAATAAAAAGCTTTTATATTAATAAAATAAGCTATACTAAATTATTAAAGCTATAAATAATATACGCTATAAGCTTGCTAAAATAGATAAACAATAGCTATATAGCTACTATTTTATAAAGTAACTTTAAGCTTTTTATAAATATAATAAAAAATATTAAGCACTAAAAAATTTAACTTAAACTTTTAAACTATTAAAAGTATTTTTTTAAAAAAAGCTTATTAATAAGCTAAATTTAAAACTTTTAGTAATAAATAATAACTTTGCTTTAAATTTTTATAAAAACTATAATTATATTAATAGCTTTTTTAAACTAATAAATATTAATATAATAGCTATTAATAATATTTATAAGTTTAGTATAATATAAAATTAACTAAATACTTTTCTTTATAATATGTTTTTTTTAAAAAAAAACTTAGCTAGCACTACTTATTTAATAAATTTTTATTTTTAGCTTTTTAATTTTATATTGCTTTAAAAAAAATAGTAAAGTAACTTTATAATATAAATATTATGCTAGCTTTTTACTTTTAAAAGCTTTTTTTTATATTTTCTTTTTTATACTTATTACTAATTTCTTTTAATTTTATTATTTTTATATATTTTTTGTTTATTTATATATTAAAATCAACAACTTGCTTTTAAAAAATATATTCTTAATATTTTCTTTATTTTCTATATTAGCTAAAATAAAAAGTATGCTTTATTAATTTTAACTATGTTTTTTAATATTTTTATTTAATATTTTAAAATATATATTTTTATTTTATTTTTTATATAAATTAACGCAATACCTAGTTTTTTAAAATATTTTCTTCTACTTTTTTACTTTTTTCTTTTTTTTTTATATATATAATTATTAAAGTTTCTTTTTAAAGATTTGTTTAATAAACTGTTTATATATTAATTTTATAAGCTTTTTTAGCAATAATATAAATATTAGCTTATATACTTTAAAGTTAATTAAAAATATAAAACTTTTAATTAAATTAAACGCTATAAGGTATTAAATTTTAAAAGGTAAATTAGCTACGTTATAAAAGCTATAAAATATGCTTTAAACTATAAACATATAATTATTATAAAAACTATTTTAAAGTTTTAAATTAAAAATATACTTAAAAAATAGCTATATACTTAAATAAGTATTTATATTTAATTTAATAAAACGCTTTTTATATTGCATATAAAAAATAACGTTTAAGCAGCTTATTTATTAAATTAAAAGCGCTTTATACTAATACTAGTTTTATAATAAATATATAAAATATTTACTTTATAGTTTACTATTTTTACTTTTAATATAAACAGGCTTTAAATTAAAGTTCTTTTTTTTTGCTAAAGCTTTTATAAGCTTAATAATATATTTTAAAGCACTATTAGCAATAAAAACATAAGTAAACTAGCTAGTAAATATAATACTTTTAAGCAATATTGCTAACAACTTTAATTTTTAAAGCTTTAAGCATTTTTAATATATTAGCGCTTACTTAATTAATAAAAAATTTATATAATATTTTTACTTTTTATTATTTAAAGCTAAAAATAGTTTTTTTATTTTTCTTTATAACTAGCTAAGCTTTGCTTACTTTTTTAGCTAAGCTTAGTAACTATTTTTTATAAGCAATATTAGTACTAAAGTTTTTGCTAATTATATAGTTTATATTAGCATTGTTTTTATTTATTTCTTTAAGTTTAAAGTATTTATAATAAAGTATAGCATTAATTTTAAAATAATAAAGCAGCAAAAAATATTTAAAAACCTTAAAAAAAAAAGAAAAAAAAACTAGCTTTTTAATACTTTTTTACTACTTTTTTAATAAAACCTTATATTAGCTTAATAAATTATAAATAATATATAATTTTAAGTTACTACTAATAAGCTAGCTTTATAAAAACTATTTAATTTAATAAGTAAATATTTAAAAATTACAAGTGCATTATAGTAATTTATACTTATAACTTTAAGCAGTTAATAAAGCAAATTTTATTAAGTTTCTTTATTTTAATTTATTATAAAAAAAACTTAAAAAAAATATTTATTATAATTTTATTTGCTTATAGTATACTATACTTATAAAAAATACCTTGCAAACTTACTTTTATTTTTTTAATTTATTTTTATATTTATACTTTTTTTTTAAAAAAAAAACTTTTATTTTTACTTTTTTATTTTTAGTTTACTTAATATTACTATTTACTTTATATATTTAATTTATTACCTTTATACTATAGTAAACTAAATTATAATATTTAAAAAGCTAGCTTTATAAAAGCTTTTAGCTTTTATTTATTTTTAAAAACTTTTATTTATACTTATAAATATTTAGTAATCTTACTTTAAGCGTATTAACTTATTACTAAGCTATATAAAACTATATAAATCTTTAAGCAATAAAAATATTAGCAATAATAAAGTTAACTACTTATTTTTTAATAAAAAGTATTTAAATTTTATTTTTTAAAAAATATAGTAAAAAAAACATTAAGCTTTTAGCTTAGTGTACTAATTAAGCACTACTATTATAAATAGCTTTTTAATAATAAAATTATAGCAAGCATTTGTTTAATTTTAAAAAACTAACTTAACCTTTTAATTAAAAACACGTTTAGCTAGGCTATAAGCATATTTTAAAACTTTTTACTTAAGTTTTTTAATAGCTACTTAAAAAAATAATTATAGCAATAACTTAAAAAAAATATAATTAATATAAAGCTTTTAGTTTTTAAAAAACATATTAGCAATAATTACTAAATTTTTATTATATTTAGTTTTTATTAATAAAAAGCTTATATATTTAACTTAATAAGCTAAGCCTTTACTTTTAAATATATATAAGCAATAAAGCTTTTAGTAAATATTTAACTATTAAAAACATATAAAGCTTTTAAATTTTTTTTTTATATTTAAAATAATAATTAATTATATAAATACTTTTACTTAGCAGCTTTAATTACTTTTATTAAAGCTTTAATTAATATAATTAACTTAATACTTAACTAAGCTTTTAAAGTAAACTTATTAATATTTATTATATTAATTATATAATTAGTAATTAAATATAAAGTTTTATTAAAATAAAAAGGCCTAGTGCTTATATTAGCTATACTTTAACAAGCTTTACTAATTATATTATTTATGCTTAACTTAATAATTTTTAATACTTTTATTAAGTTAGCTTAAAATTTAAACTTTAAAAAACTACTTATTAAAATATATATTATATAGCTATATAAAAGCATACTTGCTTTTTTATAAAGAAAGTATATTTTTAATTTTAACGTTAATATTTTATATTTTATAAAACTAAATATTAATAGCTTTTATAGCTTTATAAACTTATATAATAAAAATAGCAATATAATATAATACTAATATAAGCTAAAATATTTAATTAATATAGCGCTTAAAGTTTATTGCTAAAAATAGCTTACTAATAAAAAAGTAGCAATTATTATAAAATATTTTATAAAAAGCTATTATTTTAACTTTTATTTTAAATACTTTACTATAGCTATTAAACTTATATAAAAAGTTTATTTTATAAAAACTTAAGCTTAAAATAAAATTATTTATAATTTATAATAAAAAGCTAATATTTATAAATAAATGCTAGCTTATTTTATTTTAAAATATTATAAAAAGCTTTATTAATATACTATAGTAATTAACTATAATTAAAAAGCAATGTTTATTATTAATAGTTTAAATATGTTTAAATAAAGCACTAAGCATATTAAAAAAAAAACTATACTAAGTATATTTAATTATTTTTACTACATTGCTTATTTTAAAAGATATTATAATAATATTTTTATTAATATAGTATAAAAACTAAAAATATAAAATGCTTAGCATTATTTACATAGTTTACTTATTTAAAGTTTTAAATTAGGTTACTTTTTTAATTACTAGCACTTATAATAATTATTAACTTTAAAATATAGCTACTTTATTAATAGCACTTAAAAATATAGCTAAAGTTTATTTTATTAAACAAAAAACTGCGTTAATAAAGCTAAATTAATAAAAAGCTTAACAATTTTAAATTTTTATAATAATTATAATTAAGTTTATTAAACTAAATATTTAAAGTACTTTAAAAGCTTTACTATAATTTTTAGCAAGTATAGTTTTAATTACTTTTTTATAAAAAAATACTAAAATAATAAGCACTTTATTTAAAGCATTAATAGTATGCTTATTAAATAAAAGGCTTTTTATTAATAATAATTATAACTAAATGCTAAAAGCTTTGCTAGCTAAAAAGTTTTTTAAAAAAGCATAATAATATTAAACTTATTATAAGCTTTTTAGTTTTTTTATAAAAGTAAAAAAATATATACTTAAATTTACTATTAAAAATATTATATTATAGCAATATTAATAAAGTATAATAAAGCAATTTGCTGCTAATATAAGTTTAGGTCTAGCTACTAATTTATATTATAAAGTTAATAAAACTTTTTTTTAATATATAACTTATTTTTTAGTTTATTTATTTTTATAAGTAAAAAGGTTAAGTATAGTACTATATAAATATAGTAGCTTTTAATGCTATAATAGCTAAAGTAAAGTTTTAGTAACTAAAGCAAGCTACTACTAAAAGTAATAATAAGCAATTTTAATAAATAAAACCTTTAATAGCTTTAAATAGCTATAAAAAGCTTATTAAATAATAAAACAATAAAGCATTATATTAACTTTGCTAAAATAAAAAGTTTTTATAATATATTAACTTATTTTAGCTTTAAAATGCTAAAAATAGCAGCCTTTTTAGCTAAAAGAAACTTGTAATATAATTAGTATATATACTAGTTATGCTTTATATTATAAAGTAGCTATAAAACTAAAAAAAGCTAGCTTAACTTTTGTTTTTATATATATAGCTATTATTTTTATATTACTTTTTAAACCTAAATACTTAGCTATTTATTATATATATAATATACTAAGTTATACTTTTTAAAATACTTTTATAATATTGTAATTAATATAAAGCCCTTAAAACCTAGTTAATGCGTCTACTTTAGCTAAACCTTTTTTAGTATAAAGTTAAAGTCATCTTAAAAAACCTTTAATTTTATTATAATATATTAGTGCTCTTTACCTTTTTATTTTTAGAACTTGTTTGCAATTATATAGCAAAAGTCTAGCGCTTTATAAGCTTATAAGTTTATAATTTATATTTTTATTATTAAATAAGCTAATAGGTATAAGTTTAATAAAGCTTTTTAAACTGTTTTAGTAGCGTAAGCTAATGCTTTACTTTTTTTTTTTTAAACAAGATTTTTGCTAATAACTGCTACACTTTTTATAGCAGCTTGCTAACTAATTAAAGCTTTTTTTTTAGTATTAGTATTATATTTTTATTTTAGATTTTTTAAGCTATATAATCTAAGTTTTTTAATAGTTTATTTATTAGGTTTAATATGCTTAATTAATATTTTATATTAAAATTAAACTATACTAGCTTATATACTTAGTAAGCAAGCTTTTTAAAAAAGTTTTGCGCTAATAAGTTAACTATACTTTTTAAAGCTTTATAATTTATTTATATTATAAAAGTTTTATTTATTTTTTTAAAGTACTATTACTAATACTTATAGCTTTTTATAATTACTAAAAGCTTTTGCTAGCTTATTACTTATTTAGTTTTTATATTTATAAGCTTTTATAATTAATAAGCAACTAGTTTTTATTTTTTTTATAAAGCTATAATAATATTTTTAATATTACTTTTATTAATATATTTATTTTTACTTTAATATTTAAATAGTTATTTTAGTAGTAAAAAGTAGTTGCTAACGTAAAGGCTTTTTTTACGTTTTTAAACGCTTAATTTGCTTTTAAAGTTTACTTAAAAACGTAGCTTAGCAAAGTATAACTTTTTAAAATTATTATAATTAACGTAGTAATATTTATATACTTAGCTAAAAACTTTTTATAAAAGTTTATAACTTTTAAAAATACTTATATATTATATACTAAAGTTAATACTTTTTATTTTTAAATAGTAATAACTTTTTAAAACTTTATTTTTATTTTTTTAGTTATAATAATAAACTTTAAAAACCTTATTTTAGTTTTAAAAAACTTGCACTTTAATAGCTTTATAAATAGTTAATACTTTGCTAATTATTTATAAACTAATTAAAAGTGCTTTTTTAAAAAAAAACTATAATATTATTTAAATAAACTATATAAATATAATTTAGTAAATTAGCTAATGCTTTATATATATAAGCTTAAAAAGTTATAAAAGTATTAGTTAGTTTAAAAAGTATAACTATATACTTAAAATGCTTATATTTTGTTTAAAAAGTAGTTTTTTACTTATTACTATATTTAATTTAAATATAATAATAAATATTTTTAAAGTTTAATTTTAAAAAAATATTTACTAACTTTAACTTATTTATTACTTTTAATATAAAAAGTAAAAAATATTTATTTTTTATAATTACTTTATTTAAGCTTTTATAATTAATATAAACTTTATAGTTTTTTTTTTAGTATAAATAAAATAAAAGCTTTTATATTTACTTTTAAGTGCTATATATAGCTTATTTAAAAGTTTTTTTTAAAGTTCTTTTTAAGTACTTGCTATTAAGTTTTTATAATAAAATAAATTAAACTAAATAGCACTTATACCTTTTTTACTAGGTTTATTATATATTATGCCTTTTTTAGCACTAATAACCTTTTTGCTAATAGCTTAAAGTATATATACTAAAAAGCTTTAAAACATTTAAATAAATTAATTTTATTTTTAGTACTAGGCTTATTATTAATTTTAAAAAATAGCAATTTTTTTAAAAAACTAATACTTATACTTATTAAGTTAGCAACGTATGCTGCTTAATTGCTAACTACGTTTTTAGCAAATCTTTTAAAATTTATTTTTTAGTATTTACTATAAAACTATTAAATAAAGGCTATATTTAATAGTATACTTAACTAACTTATTTTTAGCTATAATATTAAAAGCTTTAATACTTTTTACTTTTTATATATTATATAAAATATTTACTTAAAAGTTTTTTTAACTTTTTAAGCGTTAATTATTTAAAAACTAGCTATATAAGCTGCTTAATACTTTATTAGCTTTTTATTTAGTTTTATTAATAAAAGTAATAAAATATTTGCCTTTTATAAATGCTTTTTTTTAAAGTTTTTATATATAATATTAACTTATACTTTTATATTTATATTTATAATAACTTTCTTTAGCTTTTGCTTACTGCTTAAAAAGCTATAGCTACTATATAAAATAGCTTTATAGTACTAAATACTTTATAAAACTTTATTAAAGTAAATTAAATATATTAACTTATTTTAGCTTAGCTTTTAATATTTTATTTTTAAAGTTTAACTAAGCTGCTTAAACGTTTTATACTTTATTTTTAAGCTATTTAAAAAGTTTTTACTTAATTTTACTTAATTAGCAATTTAACGCTAACGTTTTATTTTTTAAGCAATACTTAGCTATAAAGCTTTTTTTATTATAATAATAGCACTTTATAAAGCTGTTACTAGTATATACTAATTTACTTTAATTTTAATTTATTTATTATTTAAATAAGTTATTAAGTTTTTTTTAAACTATTTAAGCGCTTTTACATTATTTATAAATATTTTTAATTTTAGCAAGCATTTAGTATATTTTTACTTTTATAGTAGTTTATACTTTTTGCTAGTATAATACTAAGTACTTTATTGTTTTTTAACTTTATAATATATTATTATTACGTTATTAAATAATATATGCTACTTTATTAAAACTTTTTTAATTTTTTTAAAAGCTTATACTAATAATTAAAAGCTAGTTAGCTATTATTTTTTAGCAATATAGCACTTTTAAGCTTTTATACTAATACTTACTAATAAAAAAAGAATTTTAAGTTTTTATTTTTTTATTACTAAAGCTTATATAACTACTTTTAAAAAGTTTACTTAAATAGCTTTAAGTTAACGTTTTTTACTAAATAAACTTTTAAAAGTTATTAAAAGTAGCTTTTTTTTAAATTGTTATAATTTAATATATTTTAATAAAAATACTAATTTATTTAAATATTAAACTTAGCTTACATTAAAGCTTATATAATTTATATTAAATTTTTATAATTAAGCTTTTACTAATTGCTTTTTTTTATAGCTATAATTTAGTTTTTAATCTTTATAGTAATAATATTTTATTTTAGCTGCTTATAATTATATATTAAAGCTTTAGCGTTATTTTTATATTATAGCTTATTTTACTTAGTAAGTAGCTAAAGTAATTATATATTTTAATTTACTATATTAATAATTTAGTTTAAAAAGTTATTTTTTTAGCTTTTTAAATTTTTATAAAAACTATTATAGTAAAAGCTTTTATTAAACAAGCTACTATATAATAGTAGCTTAAAATAGAAAAAATAGCTTTTACTTTTTTAACTTTTTTAAAAATTGCTAGCTATTAGCTAATTATTTATTTTAATAAGTAATATATTTTATTTTAAGCTTTTTAGTTTGCTATTAGGTTTTTTGCTTTTTTTATTATATTTATTATTACTTTTTTATTTTTAGCTCTTTATAAATTTAGCGTAACTATTAGCTAGTTTTTTTAATTTTTATTGCTTATTTTTAATTATAAGTTTATTAAGCTTATTTATATTATTACTAGTTATTTGCTTAGCAATTATAAACTATGCTTAGTTTTTAGTTTAAATCTTTTTACTAAATATTATATTATAACTTAAAAATAAAAAAATAAAAAAGTATAAAAGTTTAAACAATAAAGTAGTTATAAAATAATATTGCTAGCAATTTTAAAAACTAAATATATTAAATAACTTTTATTTAGTTAACTAAATAAGTACCTAAGCTAGCTAAAAAAATAAAACAAATATAACTAGCTAAACTATAGCTAATAGTAAGTATAAGTTTAGCTTATATATAGTTTATATACTAGTAGCGCAGCTAGTAGGTTTTATAGGTAAGTGCTTTGTTATACTAAGTAATACTTTTATATAACTAACTAGCTATTTTAATATATGTTTTTAGCGCTTTTAATATATTTAGCATTTTTAGCTTTTAAAACTTTTTAATTTAGTTATTTATATATAATATATTATTGCTATTAATGTTATAATTTAAAAAGCAAACTAATAAAAAGCTATAAATAACTTTATAACGCTAATATATACTTTTACTTTATTAAAAATATTAAGTATAGTATTAAAGTATTTTAAGTGCTTTTTTGCTATATTGCTAAAAATAATTATATTATTAATATAAGCGTAAACAAAGTTTTTATATATAAAAAATAAGTAATTTATAAACTTTTAAGCGTAAGCTAGCGCGTTTTAAAAACTTATTAGCACTATATTTAACTATTTTAACTTTTTAAACTATTAATTATTATATAGTTATAATGTTTGCTATATACTAAAAGCTAAAAAAAAAACTAAATATATTTAATAATATAAAATATTATTTACTTACTATATTTTTTATTATATTATCTTAGCTAAGCAATAAGTAAATATTTAAAATTATAATTTTGGTAAAAAAGTAAAAGTTAACTACTAGCTTGCTTTTTATAACATTATTTATAGTTTTTTATACTATAAAACCTAAGCAAGCTATTAGCGTTAAGTTGTTTATAAACGTTAATTTGCTTTAAATATATATTTTATTATACCTTTTATTAAAAAGCTTTTAATCTTTTAGCTTTAGTAAATATAGTTTTACTATTTATAGTTAGTTTTACTATTTATTAACTAAATTAACTTATAGTTTTTGTTTTTTAAGTATAAAAACTATTTTTTTATTATAAAAAACGTTATATTTATTAAAAACCTTTTTAATCTTTTTACTATAATAGCGTTGTTTATTATAATTACTATGCTATTTTTAAACTTTATTATATTAACTTTTTATAGCTTAAATATGCTATATAATAAAGTAGTTTAGCGCAATACTTTTAATTATATCTTATTTTGCTTTTAGCTATTGTTTAACGTTTAATTATAGCTGTTAAAAAAATAAGCTATTATACTATTTTATTTATTTTAAGTTATGCTATTTTCTTAAAAGCTTTTTACTTAATTTTAATTAGCAAGGTATGCTTGCTTTTTGCTAATATATTTCTAAATATTGCTAAAGCGCTTGTTTACTTTAATGTTTATTAGCTTTATATATAGGTTTTAAATTATAACCTTTTTTAAGCTATATTTATTAACTATTATATTATATACTACTATATAGCAGCTATAAAAATAATATAGCTTTATAGCTATATTATTTTTATTTACTAAGAAAAGCAAATTAATATAAAAAATATTTATAAACGCTATAGGTTTAACTAAAATGCTAATATAATATACTAAAGTTATTTTTTTTTAATTTTATATTATTAGTAGCTTAAATTGTGTTTACTTTATAACTTTTAAACTATAAGCGAATTAAAAGATATACGTTTATTTTCTAAAATTAATTTTAATATTATAATTTAATATAAAATTTGTTTTAATAAGCAGCTTTAGTTTTAAATTTATAATAATATTTATAGTTATAGTAAAATAGCTAAATATATTAACTTTTTTAACTAGCTTTAGTACGTAAAAGTTAAATATAACTTATTATAAAATTATAATTTTTAATATAACTTTATATACTTATTTAAATATAATTGCTTTATATATAAAGTTTTTTATAAAACTTTTTATTTATTTTCATATTTATTAAAAGATATAAATATTTTATATTTAAGCAAACGTTATAAATAATACCGTTAATGTTTATTTAAATAAAAAGCTAAAAGTTTATTATCTTTTATTATATTAGCTTATTACTGCTAAGCTATAAGTTTACTTTAATAACTTATTTTGCTTTAATATAAAAGTTATTTTAAACTATATTAAAAATAAAAAGTATAAAAAAAGCAAAGTTAATTTTTACTATTGCTTAGTTAAACTTAATATATTATTAGTAAAGCTATTATTTATGCTTATACTTTTATATTTTGCTAGTAAAAGTAATTTTATATTTTTTATAAGTTGCATTTATATTATAGTTGCTATTTTAACTATTATTTTATTTTATATATTTATTATTGTTATTATAAATAAAGTATATATTATAAGTAGCGTTAAGCATAATACTTTTAATAGCTATATAAGCTTTTATACTTATTTTTTTATTGCTTAATAACTAAAGCTTTTGCTTTATTGCTAGCATTTAGCTTATTATTTAGCATTATAGTTTTGCTTAAATAGCTATATATGCTATTATTATTTTGCTATTACTAACTAAAATGTTTATACTAAGTTTATTATTATAGCTTATTATTATATAACTTGCTTTAGCAGCGCTAAAAACGTTATCTTTTTAGCTTTGATTAGCAGTTTGCTTGCTTTAATATATATTACTATTAGTTTTTTTTTTAGTATACTTTAGCGCTTATTTCTACTTTATTAATAATATAGCAATTATAACTATTATTATCATTATTTATTAAATTAAAATTAATAGTAAACTAGCTATTATTTATAGCTTTAGTTCTATTAGTATTTTTTTATTGCTTAGTATACTTTATTACTATTACTATTATCTTTTTTATTATAATATTTAATTAGCTTATTACGCTTTTATTTCTTTTTATTATAGCTTTTTTATTAAAGCTTTTTATTTTTTATTTAAAATGTTTAAGTATGCTAGTATCTTTTTTATTTTAAGCGCTAAAACTAGCTTTTATAGCTTAGGTAGCAATAAGTTTTATAACTTATTAAAAAGCTATACGTTTTAAGTATTGCTTTATATATATATATATATACCTAAAAAGCTTTATTATATATATTTTAACTAGCTGCTTTTTTATAATATTATTAAAAGTAGATTTATAAGTATTAGACTAAGTAGCAACTTTAATAAGCTAAAGTTTAAACTTTTATATAATAGTAGTAGTAAATATATTTAATATAATATAGTATTAGCAACAGTTTTTATTTAAAAGCTATTAAAACTATTATATTAAAGCGTTTTTGTTTAGCAAAGTATACTTATTATTTGCTATAGCGTTAGCTTTAACTTAATTATTGGCTTAATTTTATACTTTTTATATTTATAAGTAAAAATTAGTATATATAATATATTTACTATTATAAAAAATAGTATAGCTATTTAATTTGCTAGTAAAAGCGTTAAGCTAAAAAAAACTAACGTTTATTATTTTTAGCTAATAAAATATTAATATAATTAAAGTAATATTTAGTATAAGCGTTGCTAAGTATAGCTATAACTTTTATTTAACTTTTATTAATTATATACGTTTTTTAAAGTTGCTAACTATAATTATAACCTATTTTATAAATAAAAACTAGTACTAGGCTAAATATACGTAAACAATAATAATAATAAATGAAAATCCTATAAAATTAAAAAACTAGTATTATGCTAAGTTAGCAAAATAAAAACTAAAACATTACTTAAATACTTTATTTGTTAAAAAAATATTTAGCAATTTACAACACTTAGTACTTTAAAAAAACGTTAGTATAAAATATATTAAAATTAGTAAATTTTGTAATAAAATATACTTTCTTATATTATAAGATTTAAAAAGCATATAAAATATTAAATATAACTTTAATAATAATTTTAAATTTTTAAAACAATTACTTTTAAATAAATAAAAGTTAGTTTAAGTTATTTTATATACTAATATTAAAGTATAAATACTTAAAAAGACTAGAAAAAGTATATAAGTATAAATAAAAAGCTTTAATAACTTAGTACATTTATAAAAACCTAAGTTTGCAACACTATTAGTTTTATTTTAATAAAACAATAATACTTACTAATAACAATACTTACTAATAACAATACTTACTAATAACAGTACTTACTAATAACAACATTTACTAATAATAATATTTGCATATATAACTAAGACTTAATATTTATAATTTAAAAACGCTTAGTAATAATGTTTTTAAATAACTATTTTTTATAAATAAAAAACCTAAATGCTAACTTAAAAACCTAGGCACAATATAATAAAGCATATGCAAAAGCTAAGCTTGCTTATAATATATTGCTTTTAAAACTATTAACTAGTATTATTTTTTTATTAAAGAAAAGGTATTATAAATAGCGAAAATAAATATAGCCTAAATAAAAATAATTATAATTTAAACTAATTAGTATAAAAATATTAAAAATAAGTTATATAAAATATTAGTTTATAGCTATACTTAAAACTAATTATAGTAATGCTTTATTTTATAATATACTAACTAAAGGCTAAATAATTAAATAACTTTTTATAAATTAATATTATAAAAAGATTAAAAGCAGCAATTTAAAAAAGCAATAAACTTAATTAAAAAATATAGCATAAATACTAATACTTATAATTATACTAAAAAAACTAAAAGCTTTATATATTATAAGTAACTTAACTATAAAACTAAAAGTTATGCTTAAATTTATTTATATAAAAATAAGTAACGCTAAACTTAACTAGCTATTAAAAAACTTAAACTTTAAGTAATTTTACTAGCTAAAAATAGTAAGCAAATTATTATAAATATAAGTATAAATTAACAAAACTTATAATAAGCAAATTTAAAATATATTTAATTTTAATTATTATTAATATTATAAAAAAATAAAAACGCTTAAAACTTAAAAAAAAGCAATAAAAACTTAAGTTTAAAGTTTTTAAAAATAATAAAGTTAAAAAACTTAAACTTGCTTTTAAAACTAACTTAAACAGCTTAATTAATATTTTAAAATTATAAGCTTTAGCTTTAATAACGTTTACTTTTTATAAACTAAAAATATTATTTAATATATTAGCTTAAAAATTTAAATGATAAGATTTTATAGCACAAGATTATTTAAATTTAATATTGCACTTTAAAAACTAGCTACTATATAAAAATTATTATATAAATAAGTAATTATATATTTAAAAAACTAACTAGGCTTAGAAAATAAAAAAAAAAGTTTACGATTATATAAACAAATATATAAACTTATAAGCAAGCTATATTTTTAAGCAAGCGTTAAATAATAAACTACTTTAAGCGCTAAGTATTTAAATTTTTAATAAACTAGTTAAAAAACACTAAAAAGCTATTATAAAAAATTTAATATATATAGCAATACTAATATAGTAAATTACCTAACTAAAAAATAAAGTTTTAAAAACTAGCTAAATAAAAAAAAACATAAATAAACAATGCTTTAACTTGAGATTTTTTAAAAGCAAAGTTCTTATAACACTTTAAATAATCTTTAAACATAAAATTTTTAAAATACTTTAAAATTTAAAGTTGCATATTACTAAAATCTGCATATATATAGCTTTAAACAATACGCTACCTTAAGCCTTTCTAAACAAAAACAAAAACATTTTAAACTTTGTTATAAAAGAAGGTAGCATAATAAGTAACTAAACAGTCTACTACTAAATAAATTAAACTAAATTACATTATATAATTTAAAAGCACTAAATCTTAAGATCTTAATAAAAAAGACCTTTGGTCTTTTAATCTTAGTTAGTTAATTAATTTATTTATATTACATTTTTAAATCTAAAGATCTTAATACTATTATTAACTTTATTGTTAAAAAACTTACTTATAGCTATAAAGCTGCAGCTTTTAAAACCTAAACTTAATAGCAGCTAAGGTTGCAAATTTAATATACTAAATTAGTATTTACTAATACTAATACTAAATTAGTATTTGAAAATTTGTACTAAAATATACTAATACTAAATTAGTATTTAATTTTTAATACTAAAATAGACTAATACTAAATTAATATTTAAAAATTAATACTAAATTAGTATATTAAATTAGTATTTAGTATATTAAATTAGTAATATTTATTATATAAGCAAAATTAAATATATATAAACAAAATCTAAAAAATCTAGAAAAAGTCTAGAGAAATCTAGAAAAATCTAAAAAATTCTTAAAGGTTATTAAAAACTGTAATAAACTATTGAAATTATAAAGTAGATTTTTTAAAGGCGTTATTAATTTAAATAAAATATTAAAATATTTTATTTAACTAACTATTAAAATAAGTCCTAAAAGATTTATATATATATTTAAACTTTAATAATTATATAGTAAATATTTTTATATGTTTAAAAATATATATATAAGCCCTAATTATAATATTAAAATATTTTTATAAAAGCTAAAATACTTTATAAGAATATTTAAAATTATAGAAAATTATAGAAAATTATAGAAAATTAGAGAAAATTATAGAAAATTATAGAAAATTATACAAAATTATACAAAATTATACAAGATTATAGAAAATTATAGAAAATTATAAGGAGTTCTAGGAAATTTAAAAGAAATTTAAGAAATTTTAAAAGATGCTAGGGAATTTAAAGAAATTCGAAAAGATTCAAGTTAATATGTATTATTTTAAAAAAATTAAAAATAATAATATTAAAATATACTAAATTAGTATACTAAAAACTAAATTAATATATTAAATTAGTAATAATACTAAATTAGTACTAAAAAATTAATACTAAAATATACTAATACTAAATTAGTATTTAATTTTTAATTTTAAAATATACTAATACTAAATTAGTATTTATTTTTTAGTACTAATACTATACTAATACTAAATTAGTATTTATTTTTTAATACTAATACTATACTAATTTAGTATATATTAAATTAGTCCTTATACTAAATACTAAATTCGCAACCTTAATAACAGCACGTTTAAACCTTATATTTTAGCTAACACTAAAAGGTATAATCTTTTAAATTTTACTTTAATTACTACTTTACTTAGCTGCTATAATACCTTTGTTTTTTTACTTTTACTTTTACTTATAAACCTTTTTAAAGCTTTTTTTTATTTTAGCTATTGTAAAAGTAAGTTAACTCTTTTAATTTTATTTAAAAACCTACTTAAAAAGGCACCTTAGTGCCTAAATTATATTGCTTTTTTTACTATTTTAATTTATATTAAAATTTACTTTAAAAATAGCTTTATATATTACTAGTTTTAGCTGCTGCTATAATTAAAATATATACTTATGCTTTATTTAAGCTATAAATAATTTTAACTACTATATGGTTATTTAACGTTTTTAAACAAAGCTAGCAAAATAAGCATTTTAAAGCTGTTTTTAAAAGTAAAAAAGGTTAGCTAGCACTTATAAAAAGCTTTTAAACAGTCTTTTAATTAACTACTTTTAAACCTTGCTATTAACAAAAAAATAGTAAATTTTAAAGGCAAAGCTAAGGCTACTACTATATATAAAAATAAACTTACTTTTATAAGCTTTAAAGTATAGCTAATTAGTTACTATAGCTATATTTTCAACTTTATATAGTATTATAATTATTATAGCCTTGTTAGCATCTTTTTTTTAAAAAACTATTGCTTAGAACTAAAAAATAATAAAATTTGCTATAAAATGTACTACTTGCTATTTAAAACCTTTAAGCCTTTAATAACACCTAAAAAGTAGTTATTAAGTTAATAAAACGCTTGCTATTTTAGCTTTTTTATGCTTTTTTAATAACTTATTTACTTTAAGCAACTTATTATTATATTTATATAACTACTTTAGTATTAGTACTATTGCTACTATATACTTATAGTTTAAAACTTTTAAAAGCTTTTTTAACTTAAAAAAAAACTAATTTAAAAATAAAATCTTATAAAACGCCTTATAATATAAAGCTTTTAAAAACTGCAAAACTTAGTAATTTATATAAAAAAATAGCACTATTGCCTTATTTATAAGCACTGTTTATATTAGCTATAAAGACTTTAAAATAACTTTTTATTTATAGCTTTAAATAAAAACAGCACTTATTGCTTTTAAAAACAAACTTAAAGCTTTAAAGCTAATTTTAAAAATAGCTTATAACTTTAATATTATAAAAGCTAGCGTTAATATTGTAAATTAACTACGTTTATATAATATGCATATTTATTAAATTTGCTATAGCTATAAAAAGTGCTTATTTTATTAATTTCTATTTAATTTAGCTTTTATAAACACTTTTTTAAAAAGCAATAAAGTTATAACTATTATTTAAAGTTAAAAAAATATATAAAATAGCTATATTAAAAAAATCTAGTACTATAAAAGCTTTATAATAAGTATAGCTATATATTAAAAGCTAAATTAAAAAGCTATATAGCTTTTAAAGCTTATAAACTGCTTTATAAAAGCTATAGCTATATAAAAAAAAGGGCTTTTATAAAGCTTGCTAAAGCTTTACTTTTACTTTTTAAAAATAGGTAATATTAAGTAAAATAGCTAAAAACGTTAAAATCAGCAATAAAAAAAGCAGTTTATTTAGGTATAATAAGTATAATATGCTTTTATATAACTTTAATATATACTAATACTTATAGCATAGATTAAATTTAATATAAAAATAAAGATAATTATATACCTCTTAGCAACGTTTTTAATTAGTTTACATTTATATTATCTAAGTACTTTTAGCGCGATGTAAGACTTAGGTTTTTAAACAGATAGGTGTTTTAATAGACCAACGTAGGTCTGGAAGTTAAGCTTCTTGGTTGTCGTAATAGTTACTTATTTAGGTGCTGATCTGCGGAAAAGTGGACACGGAGAAACGAGCTTTTCTGTCAGTACATTGTATCTTTCAAAGATACTATATCATACAGGAATCATTCTGTATATACCGTATCTGTATGATACAAAATGCATCCCTAAAACCAACCGCCCAGCGTCTCGATGTACTGTCCCATCAATACTCATACCGAATCCCGTCATCTTTTGGTTCATGCTCTGTCAAGATATCCGCTCATGTTGTCATTAACTACTAACGCAGCCATTCATATCACATCCAGCCCGTCTTCGTA
The DNA here is from genome assembly GCA_022579005.1 of Poronia punctata. Classification (NCBI taxonomy): domain Eukaryota; kingdom Fungi; phylum Ascomycota; class Sordariomycetes; order Xylariales; family Xylariaceae; genus Poronia; species Poronia punctata. Next base: position 18,658 of record MU401759.1, read on the forward strand.
AACACCCGTAACAGCAAACAAAAGGAAAAATGTCACCACGCACACGCAAGGTCTCTTCCAAGAGCACGTTGACAAATGCTACTGTCGCTGGCAAGGGACATGCTTTGGCCGTCGTGGGAAAAGCGCCGTTCACTAGACCCCGTCCTAGTCAGGGGGAGAATATCTCACCCATATGGAATTGTGCAGTTTTATCCAATGATGAAATACGTAGACAAGCTAGCCTAGTGTCGGGACAGGAGTCACATGTCGAATACAGCCAGGCGAGGGCCGAGATTCACAAGCTCTCAACACAGGCTGAAACCGTCCAAGGAAGTGACCTGAATGACGAGCCTATTTCTGCGCCAAACTTGGTAGAGAGCATGAGGTGCATTGGGTTATTTAAACGAGCCTCTTTTGACTCGGACGGCGAAATGACCACGACAATACCGTCTCAGAAGGACCCACCACTTGGGAAATATTATTTACCGGCCAGCACGAGCACGAGCACCAGCACCAGCACCAGCGCTGCGGAGGAAGGGTATGGTGTGGATATGGAAGAGCCAAAGCTCAAGAAGCCCAGGACGGTTACTAAGCCACGCCGAAGTGCGCCCTTGCGCAAGGGGCGCTCGAAATGGAACACCCCAGAAAAGCTGCTCACAGACCCAAAATCACCTCTGGCCAGGACAAATCTCCGGGTATATCAATTCTTCAATCGATTAGTCTTGAACACTGCGAACCCAGACTCTAACTTCGGTACAGGACATTCTCTGTAGCGCCGAAGCGTGGGATGTTTTGACACCAGCAGACAGGAGACAGGTCCTGGCCGAGTTCCCGGACCACGTAGAGATCTCGAGGCCGAATTCGCCTCACGCTCGCCCTAATATTGCGGCACTGCGTAACAATGATAACTTCCGACATGATGTGGCCCGGTACCAAGAAAGCTTAAGCAAAGGGTACCATGATGCCGAGTGGATCCAGCAAGCTCAGGGAGCGCATAGAGCGCGCCAGGCCGGGCTATACGACGATTACATGGCTGACGATTTCGAGGAAAAATGGGAAGGACCGATGCCTACCGTGGACATGACCGGAACTGGGTCTCCGGGGGAAGTTGGCTTGCCGGAGCCCGCCGGGGGGTTAACCAACCCAACCGAAGGCAAACCCGAGAGCACGGAATATGACGTCGTGTGTCCTACCAACATCCTCTCGGAGGCTAAAGTAGGGCCTGCTCTGGTGCAAGGAACCGACAGTTAAAAAAAAAAATCCGTCCGGCCGAAGCCAAAAAGACGACAGCCCCGTCGACCCCCGGAGAGCAATCCGTAAAGCCCGGCGACGCATGCCGCCTGTGACCAATCCGACGACGGGTATCAGGGGCTACAGAGAAGAAAGGACGAGGAGCGTGTCTTGTAGACTGCAATGGTGAATAGCGGTGCATTTTTAATAGGCAGAAATACCAGAAGACGTTAGATGATCAACCCTGCTGCAATGCGGCGAAAGACGCCGTCGTTCTGGTCGCTGGCGGTAGTGGCGATAAGGGCAGCGGGAACAATGAGAACAAGAGGTGTGCTTGAGATGATGTTGCCGTAAGACAAAACAGAGAGCATACTACCAGAACAACATGGCGACGTCATGACACCACGTCCTCGTCCCAGTACATATCAGAATCCGAGGTGAAATCATCGTGCTATTATTCACATGCGCTGCTTGCTACTTAGTCCAAGGCTTGGGGATGCACGTTTTGGCATGCAGCTAGATTCGCGCGACTTTCTGTCAACCTCGGTGACTAGAACTAGACTAGACTACAGTTGTTTCGTGGTTATCTTCATGCCGGGTATACATCTCTTCGGGCTCGGCACTGTTCGATCAGCCTATCCTTGCGTCGGGATTCCCACCTCTCTTAGAACCCATTCAATCCCTTTATCCCCAGTATAGCGCCTGGGTCTTTCCTGCGGACCTGTTTCCGATTCTCACTCTATCCTTTGGCCTCGGCTTCGAGTCTTTCCCGTACGGCCACGATTACCGGCCGTCTTGAGTGCCATATCCGCCTCTGTCTAACTCCAAGGGCAGCATCCATCATAGTTTGGGTGTCGGCCCTCTCTCTTTTCCGCTTCGATTCCGGCGCTTCCGCTTGATTCTGGCCCTCCCCCGCCTCGTGTTTGCAATTCGCCGAGGGCGCTTCCCACAGCCGCGTCTCCTCAACCGACGCTGCAATCTCAAACTCGCCGCGGCAAAGAGCTGTGGCTCCAATTCGGACCTCGATACTACACTGAGGTTCGAGCAAAGGTAGAACCTGCTGTAATGTTCCGTTCCAAGCAAATTTGCGGGCGCAGTCGAGAGCCGCATTAATTGGCCTGTTGCAGAGCGAGGGCAATATCCGGACCGTGGGATACATTGGTCTATTCATCCGGTTCATAATCCGCACCTTTACCGCCACAGACTCATCCACCACTATGCCGCTTTCCAAGCCTGCCGCGGAGTGTGCCGTCTTCGTCTGTTCGGCGGTAACGTCAACTCCGATGTCGTCGACCCCGAGAGCTTCTATCATACGCGGCGTGAGGCGGAGGTTACGCAGATGGAGCGTGCCCTCCCTCGTCAGCCCAGACACACATCTCCACCTACCCGACACAATTTCCAGAATCCTCTCTCGGTACCAAAAAGCCTCCCGATTCCCACGCTCGATTTCCGGGGTGACTTTGCCGCTGCTGACGACGAATTGACGCTGGCGCGATGGATTTAGCGAGGGTATCGACACATGCGGATCTGCGATATGTATCCTGGGGACTGGCACAACAACCCGGTTGATGTTTCCTGGCAATACATGCTCCTCGATAGTCACATCCTGGCCAGCATTCACACGCACCTCCATGTCATTTGAGCAGGCATTCCGCAGGTCCATAACTAGTAGACAGTACTGATCGGGCGACGCCAACCCTTTTGTCCCGACGAGCCCCGTATGGTCCTGGATCGACATTGGCACGTTGCCTTGGATAGGAAGCACGTCCACTCGTGCGAGCTCGATGCTAGCATTCACCGTCACGGAAAGGTCAAGACAGACTTGTCGGGTGAAAAACTGATCTTTTATTTCCGACCGAGGCACGCCAAGGTATGCGTAATCGATCTGTATGGTTCCCTTGGTGAGGCCGGGCTTCCCAAGGATCTCGAACTCGAACGTAGCAGTAGCTCCTGGAGCGACATAACGCTTGGAGTCGTCGATCTTGCAAAGCCGTAGAGCCTGTTTCCTTGCCAAAATCCACTCACATTCGTAAAGCTCGGCTGGTGTAGCGTCCCGACTGGTTAGTGCGGCCTGTAGAGGGCCTTGAGTGGAATCCTGAAACGAAAAAAGCAGGAGGTCTGCCGGCGTGGTCGGCGAGGTATTGTGCAAGGTAACCGAGAACGTCCTCCGTTCTCCTTCAAGAATCATCACAGACGTCTGTGGAAGGGACGTCGACTTAACTACAACGGTGGGTTGAGCGTCTATTACGCTCAAGGCAATTCTCTCGGGTTTCAGTGACGGACCTGACGCGGGTAAGGTCCGGTTTCCCTTAAGCACACCTAAGCCAATGCTCTTCACTTTCGGCTCAAGCCCTGGCACCCACGGTTGCGAAAAGATGAGGAACTGTCTTTCGCAGCAGCCGTGCACCTGCACATCCGCGCCCGTGATGCTCAAAGGCCCTGCCGCTCGTGGTGTCCCCTTTATCTTCAGTATCTGCGTACGACAAGGCCCTATGACTGCTGATATAACCGAAGACTCGAACTTCGCGCCCTCGGTGTGCAGCTTTATGCTATCGATTTCGAGATCGATGTCGAAAGGGTTCTGGACAACTATTCTGAAGGTCGCCGGCTCATCCAAGACTAGGGTTTGTGCAACTGCTGCTTTATCAGGCGTCCTAAGGAAGGGGTTGTAGATGAAGGGGTTAACATCCTGCGAGGTGCGTGCCGTTGTTATGCCCGGTAGGACGTTCTTGGAGTGCGGCCTCGGCGATCTTGTTATAGGTAAAGGATCGGGAGTAATACCGCGAATCAAAAACTCGTCCCAGTAATCCGCAGATAAATCCCCCAAGCCCATTCTCCGTGACAGACTGGAAGTTTTCGTAATATTCGTTACCAGACGGACTTGCTCATCCCGCAGGATCGACGGTGAAGCGTCCTCCCGCCGTGGACCTGGGGCAACACCACTGCCGGCCGTCCGCAGTAAATCGCTCGAAAACTTGAGCACGCCTTGTAAGTCCGGGAGAGCTTCGGCGAAGTTGATACAGGCGCGGAGAATATTCAGTTTGATGTTTAGGAACCCGAATTGTCGTGTGCATGACTGGCTAATGATCTGGAAGATGACGCGCTCGTCGGCACTGTAATGTAAGCCTGCCATTTCCTCTGTCATGGGGCCCTCAAAGCCAACGACACCGTATGTTTTGCAGAGGAGCCCCAGGAATGCGTCGATGCCTTGCTCCACGTCGCCTTCGTCGAGGTCGAGTGCCTCGGCACCTTTGATATCTCTGCGAGTACCATTCGAAGTGATCAAGCCCGCGGCCGGATGAATGCCTACGTCGGCGGCCCCTCTGGTCCTTGCTTCAATAAGACCTCCGATCAATACGGAAAGCAGTTCCCGCACTACGAATGCCTTTTTCCTTTGGTATCCTAGAGCCCCTAAGGTGGCAGCGATACCACTTAGGATGATGGCGCGATCCATAGCCGTAAGTAGTTCGGGGGCCGATGACGGGAAGGCTTTAAGTGAAAGCGCGCTTATATATGTCCGAGACGGCGTGACGGAGAGGCGGGGAGAGGTATCCAGTTTCTGTGGCGGGGATTTGCCAAGGACTATCATATCGAGCGATTGTTTACCGAGTTTGCCCCCGCACAGGTGCAGTGCGGTCAGGGTGTTGCAAAACCTAATGATGGTTTCCGAGAGCGGATAAGGAGGAAGCTGCTCGCCAGAAATTCTCGAGTATAAGCCTATAACTCTGTCTAGAAGGTCTGGCAGCGCAATCTGCAGGGTTTGGAAGCACTTTGGTTGGTCAGACTCGGCGTCTTCAACTTCATGCACCTTTGTCAGGCTACTTGAAGCTTTGTCGCTAGGTGAGAGGCAGATCGTTGGTAGTTGAAACTCATGCCCTACCCAGGCAAGTAACAGGAGACTGATATGAATAAGCTCGAGGGCTTTGCCGTGCCAGAGATGATCATTGATCGATTTGGCGACGGTCGCACCCTCGACAAGTTCTCTCAGGGCATCTGGCCAGCGGCCCGCTTGAAGATACAGAGACCCTACAAGTATAGTAGCTCGCCCCTTGCCTTTATTCCTCCATTTCTCGTTCAACCCCCCTGGCCCGAAACCCTGGACAGAAACCTTGTCGCGGCCAGCCAATTTGACATGATCTCCGGCCGATACCGGGCGCGAACCGGATTTCTGTTCCGAGCTCGACAAATCTTTACCCGCCGCCGTTACTGAGGCAATATCATCGAATGTGGTCGGCGGGGACGAGAGCCCACTACGAACTGGCCCCGATGGTCGTCCCGAAGAGGTGGAGCCATCGGATACAAATGGGTTCGACCTGAATGGGGGCATTGAGATACGGGCTTGGGTTCTATCCAAAGCACCACTCGAAGACGCCGACCTTGCCACTGAGGAGGCTGCATACTGAGAATTCCTTCTCGCGACCGGGGTGGCGTCTTCCGATGTCCAGGATGTTGCACCTTGGACGCCAGGTCGACCTGCAGCCTGGCCAGGGGAGTCGATGGAGGTCATGGCCTCGAATGATCTTGCAAGCGTGTTCATCTCGGCAAGTAGGAGGGAGGATATGTCACACAGGACAGTCTTGATCGTCGTTCGCTTAGATTGTTCCGGAGGCGGGACGGCTTTGATGCCTTCTGGCAACGGTATACTGCCATCGGTGGGGAATTTGTGGTCGAATATAAGCACATGGTGTGTTAGCATCTTTGGGTATATGTCCCTCAGCTCTTCCAGCTCCTGGTATAGCGTGCGGATGTTCCTCTCCGACATAGTGGGCGCATAGCCATTGACCGATTGCCTTTTGCTGAAGGCCACATCCTCTAGTTCCCGGCCATCGGCAATAGCCACGATAGCGAGCGGTTCTCGGAACAGGTCAAAAGGGGAAAGGGCGAGATGTGAGGGCGGCGGTAAGTGTGTGATCAAGTCGTAGAAGATAGCGCCATCCGGGAAAGCGAGGGGCGAGAACATATCTACTCGGTAAGCAATCAGCATGCGTTAACCCCTTCAGCAAAGTTTGGCGTTATACACCCAGCGATTCGAGTTCTCTCTCACTTCGATTGGGACGCCCATCGGCGCTGATGTCGCGAAGTTGAACAACATGTTCTTGACTCAGCCTTTTGACAAAGGACTGGAAGCGCTCCCGCTTGATCTGACCGATAGGAAGCACCAAGATTCGTACCCTCGCCGGGGCGATGGGCCGCAAAGAATCCAAACTCATCCTAACACCGTTTCAAGGATTGGAACTACATAGCAGGACACTCGATATGCCTGCGCGGACAGGTGAAGGCGAAGCTTCCACGAAATATCGTTCGTTGAGGCCGTTGACACAGCTAATGGGTGCTAGACCTAGATCGGCAAATCGAAACCCCCTACATCGATATACAGTGGGTCTCGAAAACTAACAACCGGTTTTTTTCTTACAGCTTTTCTACCTTGGGAAAGCTTGCACTACGCTACGTATACTAAAGTATAAAATAAAACAAAAATACCTTTATATACTTTAAAGTTTAGGCTATTTTTAGAATATTTTATTTGAATTTTAATTGCTATTAGTATTTATTTATTAGCGTTTAAAATAATTTATAATAATTTAAAATATAGTTTTTAATAAAGTAAAAGAAAATATAAACATTAATATTAAACATTATAAAAAATATAATAAGCTTATATAATAACAAGTAAATAATTATATAGATTTAAGTTTTATAAAACAAGGTTTAATAGGTTTATATAAGGTTTTAAACTATTAGCTAAATTTTTATAAAAATAGCGTTTATAAAAACACGTAATTAATAAAATAAAAATTGAGTTTTTAATACATATAAAACCGCTTTAAAAGCTAGTTTATAAATTTACTAAGTTTATATTTATAGCATTTTTATTTAATATAATATAAAGCTTTAAAAACTAAAGTTTAAAACTTTTAATTTTATTAAATTTAAAGCTTATAAGCTACTGCTATACTTAGTATATAAGCTAGCCTTATTAATATATAAATGCCTTTAATATAACTTAGTTAAAAGTATCTTTTAAGAATTTTATTATTATAAAAGGAAAGGGTTATTAATTTTTTAAATAAGTAAGTTTTACTATAAGTTATTAAAACCGGTTATTACTTTTTAGGGCGACTGTAGGTTGTATATACTAGGAGGTCTACCTTTAAAAAACCCCTTTGCACAAAGAGAGGGTTACATTTTCATTTTCTATACTTTTCTACTTTCTAGGTATTTTAGGCGTATTAAGTAGGTCTTGCAACCTTATTATTGCTATATAACGCAGTTTAAAAGATAAGCTATTACTATAGCTATATTTATGCTGCGTTTTTAACTATAAACATATATAATATAATTAATATAGAGATATTATTATAGTTTAATGTTAGTTAGTACATTAGCAGTTTTATATATAAATTGTGGTTTAAAATTAACTTAGTTGCTAATAGTTGCGCTGTAGCTATAAAGTAAAAAGCAAAAAAGTGTAGAAAATAGGTAGAAATGTAACCTCTTTTATATGCAAAGAGGGTTTTTAAAGGTAGACCTTCTAGTAGGTAACACTATAGCCTTAATAAAACAAGACTACTAATAAAACAACTTTTAAACAAGGCAGCTAACTTTAAGTATTTTTATCTCTTTTATAAATTATTTATATATTGTTAAAACTTAGCTATATAGCTAAAACGTATATAATTATATAGTTATAATATATAAAAAAGTTTATTTTTTATTATAAAGTTTTTTTATATTAAATAAGTAAAGAAAAACTTTTTATAAAAAAAGTTTTTTTATAAAGGTTTTTACTTTAGCTATATTTTATTAATTATATAAGCATTATATTAATTTTAATCTTTTTATAACTTATTAGTTTTAGTATATTTTTTAAAATTAAAATTAAAGCTTTTAAATAATATTATATAAAGCTTTATAATTTTAAATATAGTATTATTAACTGTTTTCTTAACTTTTTTACACTTTTATAATTACTAGTTAACATATTTTTAAAAACTAAATTGCTTTAATATTAACTAGGTAAACTTGCTATAAAAAGCTTAACTATTTATTAGTTATTATTTTAAATAAAAATATATTTAGTTTTTTAAACTAATACTAAACTTATAACTAAGCTAGCTAATAAATATAGCTTGTTTTATAGCTTAAGCTAATATAAAAAGCTTTATTTTAATAGTAAATATTATAATAATATTTTATATATTAGCTTACTAGCAAATAGACTTTTTAAATAAAGTTATTATATATATTTATAAGCTTTTTAAAATAATAATAAAATTTATAAAACTAAATTGTTAGTTATATTAAGGTTATTTTTATTATTATATTATAAAGTAAAGTATAAACTTAAATAAAAATAGTATATTATTTTGTTAATAGCAGCTTAATAAGCAAAACAAGATTATTATTAAAGTATAAAAGCTATATTTAGTTTAATAATCATTATAATGTATTTAATAAGTCTAATCTTTTATTAATAAAGGAAAATCTTTTTTAATAGAATAATTTTATTATTACAAAGAAATTTAATAAGTTTTATTAAAGTAAATAATATTTTATAGAAAAGTTACTTTATTTATATATTTTTTTAATATAAGTAAACTTAAATAGCTAAATTAAGCTTTACTAATAGTTATAAATAACCTTTACTTTTAAACTTTATTTTAAAGTTTAAATATTTTTATAGCTCTTTATTAGTTAATACTTTTTTAATTATTTAATATTTTAAAAAGCTTTTACTTTATAAAACTTTAAGTAAAGAACTATAAAGTTATTTATATAAATAAATATACAAATTATATCTTTTATAAAGTAATATAGCTTATAAAGCACTAGCTTTTGTTTAAGCTTTTTACGTATAAATATAAGGCTTTTTATTAAAATAACAAGTGGTTTTATAACCTATAAAAGACTTTAAAAGGCTTTTAAATAAAGCTAGGCTTTTTATAGCTTTAAAGCATTTATATTTATATATATATATTTATAAAGCATTATATTAGTAAAAGCGTTAGTTATATTATAGTATATTATTTTAAAATTAAATTTAGTTATAAAGGTTTTAAAGGTTTTAAAAGTTTTAAAAGAATCTCTTACTAATATAAAAGTAAGTATGCTTTTATATATTTTCAAAATCTATAAATCTTTTTATATAACTAACTAAGCTTTATACTTTAAACAAAAGATTTTTTAATTAAATTTATTGTATATACTTATATAAAGTTTAATTTTTTTTAGCTGTAAATTATATATATAGTGACTTTTTAAATAAACGTTTTTCTTAAAAAATAACTTAAAAAGCTTGTTATCAAAGCAGAGAAAAAGTAACGGTTTATAATAATAAATTAAAATATTATTTTATAGCTTTCCTTTGAAGTATAACTATAATAGCTATTTTTTATAAAGTAATATAAAGAGTTTTGTTATGTTTTAGCTTTATTAACTTCACTTGTTTATATACTAAACTTAAGTTTAAAAGTATATAGGCGTTTTATATTAAATATAGCCTTTTAGTACTTTATTTATTTAGTTATTTTAATATAAGCTAATTAGCTAAACTTTAATAGTTTAGTATAAAGCATAGCAAAACAAAGTAAAAGATTATTATAATGTATATAATAAATAATTATATTTAGCTTTTATTTAAATAAAGCAAGAAATTATTATATTGCTTAATATAATAAGCATTTTTAATTACTATAAGCATTATAACATTTAAAGATAAATATAAATGTATAAAATAAAGTTAAAAGTTTAAGTTAGTATAAAAATAACTAGGTTTATTAAACTTAAATATATTATTATTTTAATATTTTATTCATTATTTATATTACTAGTTATTATTAAGTTATATTTAAAGCTTTTATATTTATTTTAGTTTTTATAAAGGTAAAAGCTTTAAAGCTTAAACTGAAAAATTACAAGGTTTATTTAAAAAAATAGTAAGTAATATATAGTTAATTATCTAAAACTTATTTTTCCTTTAATTAAGCTTTTTACTATATACAGTCGCCCTAAAAAGTAATAACCGCTTTTAATAACTTATAGTAAAACTCACCTTTTTAAAAAATTAATAACCCCTTTTCTTTATAATTAAAAGATTTTTAAAAAAGTATTTTAACTAAGTTATAGTAAAGGCATTTATATACTAATAAGGCTAGCCTATATACTAAGTATAGCAATAGCTTATAAGCTTTAAAGTTTAGTAAAATAAAAGATTTTAAACTTTAGTTTTTAAAGCTTTATATTATATTAAATAAAGATGCTAAAAGTATATATTTAGTAAACTAATAAACTAGCCTTAACCGCGGTTTTATATATACTTAAAGCTAAATTTTCTTTTTATAATTACGCATTCTTTATAAACGCTATTTTTATAGAATTTTTGCTAATAGTTTAAAACTTTATATAAACTTATTAAAATCTATTATATAAAACTTAAATACATATAAATGTTTACTTGCTATTTAATAACTTTAAACTATTTTTGTTAATTTTAATATTAATGTTTATATATATTTTTATTTTATTAAAAACTATATATTAAATTATTATAAGTTATTTTAAACGCTAATAGAAAAACAAGAACAACATCAAAAATTCAAAATAAAATATCTTAAATATAGCCTAGGCTTTAGATTATATAAAGCTAATTTTATTATATTTTATACCTTAGTATACGTAGCGTAGTACAAGGTCTCCTAAGGGAAAAAAGCTGTTAAAAAATCGGTTATTACTTTTCGAGACTTACTGCAGTGAATTTTATTACATTTTTAATTTTTAACATAAATTATATAATTAATTAAAATATTTTCTATTTTATATATATTAATCAACTTATAAGTAATAAAATAACTTGTTTAAGCTTATAAACTACTTTAACCTTTAATATAAATAGCTTAGATACTTATAAAATTATACTTGCTTTAAAGGTTTATAAATAATAATTAAGTAAATACTTGAAATATTGTTTAATTATAAAAAGTATTAATATTTCGCCTTTAATAATCTTATTATATAAGTCCTAGTTTATAGCAATATGTTAAAGTAAGCAACTTAGCTATATTTATAATACTTTATTAATTTAATTTTTAGGCTTTTTATATATATAGCTAAACTAATATGTTAATTTGAATATTTTAATTTAAATAAATATAATTTTCACTTTTTTTACTTAGCTAATTAAGTAATAAATTCTATTAAAATTATGTAGTTAAGTTAAAAATGCTATTAAAAAGACTTAGTATAAACGCTAGTTTTTTAATATATTATATTAGCATACCTTTTTAAATATAAAAAAAGCTTTATTTATACTTAGTAGTAAATATTTTAAAGAATATTATTTATACTAGTTTTATATATAGTATAATTAAAGGCTTTTTATCTTTTAAAGCCGCTTTTAAGTAGCTTTGTATTTTATTAAATCTTTGTCTATATAAAGCTTTTAAGCTAAATAAGATTTATAGCAAAGTTTATATAATAACCTACGTTTTTAATTATAAAGTAAAAGGCTTTAAGTTGCTTTAAACGTTTATATTAACGTTTTTATTTACTTGAATAGGTATAATAATATTTTAAGTATATACTAAACCTTTATTAAATATATTTTTAGTATTATATAAAAACTTATTTTATTAAAAATATAAAAAGTAAGTTTAAATTTTAAAATTGCTAAGTGTTTAAGAATTATTGTTTTTTATATATTATTTACTACCTTTAAAGCTAGTATATATAAAACTTTATTTTAATTACTTTTTCCTTTACTATTTATAAGCTATTTATTAACCTTAACTTTTTTATATTTACAATTAAAGCTTTATAAGCTTTAATCTTTTTTCAAGTTTAAAGTTGCTTTTAATTTTTATATTAATATAGTTTATAATTTATATATTTATTTAAAAACTTTTACTAGTCTTTTAAAACATATATCTTAGTACTTAAGCAAGTTATAATATTTCTTATATATTAAATAAACGTTTTTATTATTAAAAGTGTTTTTTAAAGTTTTTTAATATAATAGCGTATTTACTTATAAAACCTATTTACTAAGCTATAGTATATTATTAAAAACCTAAAATTTAAAAGCTTTTATAACTTTAAGCTGCTTTATATATTAAAATTAAGCCTACTTTGCTATAGAATGCTAGTTAAGCTATTAGCTTAGTTTATAACTTAGCTAGTAAATAGTTTAACTTTTATTCTTTTTTACTTTTTTACACTTTAAAATAAGTTAATAAGTTAACCTTTTATAAAAAGGTGATTATAATAGTTAAAAGGTATAAAGATTATAGTAGTTTATAAAAGATCTATTAAAAGATTATTTAAAAATTAAAGATTGTTAAATTATATGTTAAATTAAAAAAAGGATATTATAAATACTTATTACCGCTATTCTATCAAGGCTTTAAGCAATAAAATAAGGCCTTAAAATAAAGCTATTAAAATAGTAATTGCTATAATAAGTAGCTAAAATAAAAGAAATTATAAATAAATATAAGCAATATTAGGCTATATATTTTAGTTTTTTTTCTTTACGTTTAAATTTCATTTTAAATATAAGCGTGTATTAGCTTTTATACTAAAAGTTATATTTATTACCTTTATACTTTTTTAATAATAATATTTTAAACTATAATAATACTTAACGTTTTATTAGTAATAAGTTATTTACTAATAAAATTAACTCAGTTTAAGCTTTTTTTGCTATAATAGTAGTAGTAAAAAACGCTATATTATATATACTATTTTGTTAAAATTTCAGGTTTTTAAATATTAAAACTGTTTTTATTATATTTAAAAAGTACTTATATTTAAAAGTAATAAATATATAGTTTATAATCTTATTTAATATATATATTAAAATGTTAAACAATTGCTAATTTAAAAACGACGGTTTTTTATTTATAGCTTAGTTAATATGCTTTTTAAAAAAAGTATATAGCTATTTTCATTTTTTAATAATTTATTTATAATTAAAGCTTTTTAAATAAATAAAACAGTTTTAAATTGCTTAAAGCGGGTTTTAAACTTTAGGCCTACATTATAATCAGGGTTGTTAAATTAGTATGTAGTAATTAGTACTATATGTAGTATTACTACATGTAGTAACGGTGTAGTAACAAGATCTCAATACTAATGTAGTATTAGTATAGGCTATTACTATACTACAAAAAGTGTAGTAATTTTGTAGTAATTTTTAGTATTACTACAATTACTACAAAATTACTACAATAATTTTTCCGAATTTTTTCTGAACTTTTCCGAATTTTTCCGAATTTTTCCGAATTTTTCCGAATTTTTTTTAATTAGATTTTTTATTTTTTATATATAAAAAATTAATTAAATTATATACAGTGTAATCTTTACTAGCTACTGTATATTTACACTGTTTTACTTCATTTTTATACAGTATTTATACTGTTTTTTAATTAAAAATTAGTATTTTTTAGTAATTGTAGTACTACTATATACTACAGTAGTATTACTACATGTAGTATTAGTATAGGCATTTACTAACCTATGTAATATTAGTATAGGCTGTTACTAACTACATGTAGTATTAGTATAGGCAATTACTACATTAGTATTACTAATTTACAACCCTGATTATAATATAATAATAATATTATATTAAAACGTTATTATTTATATTTTAAAATAAGTATAAGTTAAGAAATTATAATAGAGCACTTGCTTATAAAACCTACTAGCTATACTATAAGTGCACGGACTATATAAGGGCCGAACCTATACTAACTATTAGCTATAGTTTAGCTAGTTATACTTTTTTCTATTTTTTTAGCTAGTTTAATTACTTATTTAGTTAACTAAACAAAAGTTATTTAATATATTTAGTTTTTAAAATTGCTAGTAATATTACCTTATAACTACTTTATTGTTTAAACTTTTATACTTTTTTGTTTTTATATTTTTAAATTATAATATAATATTTAATAAAAGAATTTAAATTAAAAACTAAGTATAGTTTGCAACTGCTAAGCAAATAACTAGCAATAATATAAACAAGCTTAATAAATTTAATATTAAAAATAAGCAATAAAAAAAAAAGAAACTAGCTAATAGTTAAGCTAAATTTATAAATAGCTAAAAATAAAAAGGCAATAATAAATATAATAAAAAAAGCAAAAAACTTAATAATAAACTAAAAAACTTAAAATAAAATATGCTACTTATTAAAATAAATAATTAGCTAATAGCCGGCAACCTTTAAAAAGGTTAAAAAATAAAAGCTATTTTTTTTATTTTAGGCTGCTATTATATAGTAGCTTATTTAATAAAAGCTTTTATTATAATAGTTTTTATAACGGTTTAAAAAATAAAAAAAACAACTTTTTAAACTAAATTATTAATATAGTAAACTAAAATATATAATTACTTTAGCTATTTACTAAGTAAAAAAAGCTATAATATAAAAATAATGCTAAAGCTTTTATATATAAATATAAGCAGCTAAAGTAAAATATTACTACTATAAAAATTAAAAACTAAATTATAGTTATAAAAAAAAGTAATTAGCAAAAGCTAAGCTATAAAGATTTAATATAAATTATATAAGCTTTAACGTAAGCTAAGTTTAATATTTAAATAAATTAGCTTTTTATTAAAATATATTAAATTATAATAACTTTTAAAAAAGCTACTTTTAATAATTTTTAAAAGTTTATTTGCACAAAAATATTAACTTAAAGCTATTTAAGCAAACTTTTTAAAAGTAGTTATATAAGATTTAGTAAAAAAAAGAAAAAACTTAAAAGACTTTTTTTAATTAGCAAGTATTAATATAAAAGCTTAAAAGCGCTATATTGCTAAAAAATAATAGCTAATTAGCTTTTAACTATTAGTATAAACTTTAAAGAAAATTAAAAAAAGTTTTAATAAAGTAATATATATTACTTAATAATATAGTTATAATATATTATAAAGCTAAAAAATAATAAAATACTTAGTATTATGCTAATAAAAAGTATAAATTACTATAAAAGCAAAAATATACTAAATGCTTATTAAAGTAAAAAAGTTAATAAATAATTTAAAAGCGCTTAAGCAGTTTAAAAAAAACTAATAACTTTTTAAAGCAATAAATAAATTAAAATTAAAGCAAATTAGCACGTACTAGTAATAGCTTTATAAAGTGCTACTATTATAGTAAAAAAAAGTATATAGCTAAGTATTGCTTAAAAAATAAGTAGCTAGCATTAAATTGCTAATTACGTAAAAATAAGCAAGAACATTTTAAATAGCTTAAAAGTAAACTATAAAACGTTTAAATAGCTTAGTTAAACTTTAAAAATAAATAATTAAAAGCTAAGCTAAAGTAAGTTAATATATTTAATTTATTTTAATAAAGTTTTATAAAATATTTAGTACTATAAAGCTATTTTATATACTAGCTATAATTTTTTTAAGTAGTAAGCGAAAGCTAAAAAAAGTTATTATAAATATAAATATAAAAGTATAAGTTAATATTATATATAAAAGCTTTAAAAAAAGCACTTATAAAAAGTAAACATTTTACTACTTTTATTAATAAAACTAAATAAAAAGCTAATATAGTATTAAGTAGCCTATATAGCTAGTTTTTAAATAGTTAATGCTTAAAAAATTAAAAAAACCTTTAAGCAAGTATTTTATATAATATATAAAAAATAAAAAACATTAAAGCTTTAAATATTATAACTAAAAATAAATTAATTAAGTATATTATTATATATAGCTTTTACTTAATAGTTTTATAGTAAATACTAAATTTTTTTTTAAAAAAGTTTGCTAAAAACGTAGTTAGTAATTAAGCAGCGTACGTTGCTAACTTAATAAGTATAAGTATTAGTTTTAAAAAACGTTATTATTTTTTTAAAATTAATAATAAGCCTAGCACTAAAAATAAAATTAATTTATTTAAGTATTTTAAAACGTTTTAATATATATACTTTAAGCTATTAGTAAAAAGGTTACTAGTACTAAAAAAGTATAATCTATAATAAACCTAGTAAAAAAACATAAGTACTATTTAGTTTAATTTATTTTACTATAAAAGCTTAATAATAAGTGCTTAAAAAGTACTTTAAAAAAGCTTTTAAATAAGCTATATATAGCACTTAAAAACAAATATAAAAGCTTTTATTTTATATATACTAAAAAGAAAAAAAAACTATAAAGCTTTATATTAATTATAAAAACTTAAATAAAATAACTATAAAAAATTAGTAATTTTTACCTTTTATATTAAAAGTAATAAATAAGCTAAAGTTAGCAAAGGTTTTTATAAAGCTAAACTTTAAAAATGCTTACTATTATATTTAAATTAAATATAGCAATAAGTAAAAAACTGTTTTTTAAACAAAATATAAGCATTTTAAGTATATAGTTATACTTTTTAAACTAACTACTACTTTTATAACTTTTTAAGCTTATATATATAAAGTATTAGCTAAGCTAGTAAATTATATTTATATAGTTTATTTAAATAATATTATAGTTTTTTTTTAAAGCACTTTTAGTTAGTTTATAAGCAATTAGCAAAATATTAACTATTTATAAAGCTATTTAAGTATAAGTTTTTTAAAACTAAAATAAAGTTTTTAAAGTTTATTATTATAACTAAAAAAATAAAAGTGAATTTTTTAAAGGTTGCTGCTATTTAAAAGTAAAAAGTATTAACTTTACTACATAATATATAAGTATTTTTAAAGTTTATAAACTTTTATAAAAAGTTTATAGCTAAGTATATAAACGTTATTATGTTAATTATAGTAATTTTAAAAAGTTATATTTTACTAAGCTACGTTTTTAAATAAACCTTAAAAACAAATTAAATATTTAAAAATATAAAAAAAAGCTTTTATATTAATAACTACTTTTTATTACTAAAATAGCTATTTAAATACTAATATAAAAATAAATACGTTAATAAAAGCAATATTAAAAATATTATTATAGCTTTATAAAAAAATATAAAAACTAGTTATTAACTAGTTATAAAACTTTATAAATATAAAAACTAAATAAGCAATAAGCTAGTAAAAGCTTTTACTAATTATAAAAAGCTATAAGCACTAGTAGTAGTACTTTAAAAAAATAAATAAAACTTTTAAAATATAAATAAATTATATACTTTTAAAAGGCGTAGTTACTTTATTAGCGTAAAACGTTTTAAAAAAGCTTGCTTGCTAAATATATAAGCTAGCATAGTTTAATTTTAATATAAAATATTAATTAAGCGTATTAAACCTAGTAAATAAACTATTAAAAAAGGTAAATTATATAGCTAAAAAGATTTAGTATAAAAATATAATACTAATTATAAAAAGAAAGCTTTAACTAATTAGTAAGCTACTATAAAAAATATAGTAGTTATTAGCAAATATTTTATTTAAAAAAAAAAGTAAAGCATTAGCTTATATTATTAAAGCAGCTTAAAAGGTTTTATTAAACTTATATTTTTTAGCTTTTTTAATAATAAAAGTATAAATTATGAACTTATAAGCTTATAAAGCGCTAAACTTTTACTATATAATTATAAACAATTTTTAAAAGCAAAAAAGTAAAACGTACTAATATATATGTTTAACTTATATTTTATATACTATATAAATAATAATAATAACCTATTTAATAAAAGCTACTATTAAAAGTATAAAAAATAATTTCTTTTTTTTAAAAAAGCTAAACTTATTATTTATAACTAATATATTTTATATACTAAAACTAAAAAATTAGCTTAAAATAAAATAGCTTTTAAACTAGCAGCTTTAATATAGTATTATAAAATAGTTTATAAACTATAAGCTAAAAACTTTACTTTTATAAAGCTAGGAAAAGTTATATACTATAAAGCTAAAATATATAAAAAGTATTATATTAATAATAAAAATATATTATATTTTAAAAAATAGCTAATAATTTTAATTTAAAAAGCTTTAATAAAACGATTAATATACTAGCACTATAGAAACTTAAAAACTAAGTATATTAAAAAACATAGCTTAGTTATTATAATATAAGTTTTATTAAAAAACCTTAAAATAAAATATTTAAAAATATATTACTAGCTATATATAATATAAAAAAGCTTAAAGGCTAAAATATAAGCTTTATAAAAAGCTTTAGTTATTATTTTTTTAAAATAGCTTTTTTAAAAAATTAGCTTAAATTTTATTATAAAATTACTTTTATATATAAAAGCAAATAGTAACGTTTATAATATAATTTTAGTTATTATAAACTAGTTTATAAAAATAGTATTATTTATTTTTATATAAAAAACATTTAATGCTGCTAAGCTTATAGTAATTATATATTATAAAGTAAATTGCTAATATAAGTTTTTAAAAAAAATTATAAGTAATAAAAATAAACTTATTATAAGCAAATTTTAAAAAAGGTTTTATAAAGTATAAAAAATATATTAACAGCTATTTATTATATAGTACTTTTAAATTAATAACTAAATAAAATAAGTATACTAAACTTTAAAAAAGTACTTTTATATTTTTTATAGTACTAAGCTAAATAGCTAAGTTAAAATATTAGTAAAAGCTAAGTTTATATATAATAATAGCTAATATGCTATTATAAGCTATTTACTATTTAAAATGTTATATAAATACTATTTTATAAGTATTAAGTATATATTAAAGGAGCTTTAATTTAATATTTAAAAAGTAAAGAAAAAGCTATAGCAAATAAAAGCTATACGCTTTGCAGTTTATAAGCATTAAAAGCAAGTAATAAAGTTAATATAAAAATATTATAATAAGTGCTATATGCTAAAAAAGTTTTAAGCAAATAATGTAGTAAAGCTATTAATAATATATTTTAAGTTTAAGTGCAAAAAAAAGCTAGCTTTTATATATATTTAACTTAAAGTTTTTAAAAAAGTAAAAACTTAAGTATACTAGATTTAATTACTTAAAATTTATTTTTAAGTTTATAATATAGTTTTTATATTATTATATAAGCTATAAATAAACTAGCTAAAAGTTGCTAATAAAATAGCACTATTTAAATTTAAAAATAAGTAAAAGAAATAAGTAGTAAAAAATATTATTAAATATTAAAAAAACTAAAATAAATAAAAATACTTAATAAAATAAAAAAGCTAGCTAAATACTTAGCAAATATAAGCTGCTTACTAAACTATAATAAAAAAAGTTAAAAAAGTTTATATTAAGTAAAATAATAAATAAAGTAGTTATATTAGCATATAAGTACTAAAAGTTATAAAAGTATAAAACTTAGTTAATAAAAAATAGCAAGCTATTATTAAATAGTAAACTAGCTTTAATATTATTTAATAAATTATATTAACTATATTTAGTAAAGTAAAAGGTAAAAAACAGTGCTAAGATTAGCATAGCTAGTATATATATTTAATATATAAAATTAATTAATATATATATATAACTAGTTTATAAGTGCGCGTTGCTTAACCTTTATAGTTAAGCAATACTTATATTTATTTTAATTATATATTAGTTAAGCAGTTTAACTTGCGCTTTAACTATAAAAGCTATAAAGTAAATTATA
>MU401760.1:0-38321 GCA_022579005.1 Poronia punctata
ACGCTTTTAAAGCTTAAATTTAAGCTAGTACCTTATAAACCTTATATATTTATTAAAAATAAAATATTATTATTTATATATATTAATAACCTTATACTTGCTTACTAAAAAATTTGCAAATTTAAAGCTTTTATAGTTATTAAAAAATTAAAAAACTAATATTAACTAATTAAAGGTTATAATTTAAAGTAGTTTTTAAGTATAAAAATTATTTAAAATTGCAAGCAAAGCTTAATTTAGCTATTATAAGCTATATATATTAAGAAAATATATAAGTTAAGTAACTTTTTAAGCAAAATATTATTAATTTTTATAAAATTTATTAAGTTGCTTTTATATAAAAAAACTGCTACTTATTAAAAAGTTTATTATTATTAATATAAAATTAAATTAATTATATATATTATAGTTATTACTAAATTAAATATTGCTTTTATTATATTATAGCTTTTATAATTTAATAACAACTTTTTTTTTGCTTACTACGCTATTGCTAACTAAGTATTAAACTATTTTTAAGCAAATTAATGCTTTGCTTTATAGTTTAAAAATAAAAATAAGCTTAAAGTAGCTAGTAATTTATTATTTACTAATAATACTATTAATTAAAAAAGCTTATAAGTATATATAATGCTTTTTTTTAGTAAATTTATTAGTTAAAAAATAAATAAATAAAATATTATTATTACTTTTATAACTAAAGCTAAGCTTTTTGCGTTAGCTTAAGCTATAAAAAAAGCTATATTTATTAGCTAGCTTATTAACAAGTTTAGTATTAATTTAAAATAAAAATATATTATTATTTAGTATAATAATTAATAAACTATTAATTTAGTAAATAAAAATATTATAATACTTAAAACAAAATTATAGTACATTAATATATATAACTACTAATTATATTAAAAAGTAATTAATAAAACACTTTAAGTAGTTTATATACTAATAAATTTAATAATAGCAAATAGTTTTATAAAGTTTTTAGTATAAAATAAGTAAGCAAGCTTTTTATAATAAATTAATTTAGTTAATATTAAAGCTATTTAAACTAAAATTAATTAGCTTGTTATTATAAAAGTGCAAAAAAACTAAAAAAATAAATTAAAACAATTTAAAACACTATAACTATTATTATAAAAGCTATAATATTATAAACTAAAAATATTATTTGTAGCTATAAAATAAACTAGTATGTTAGCTTATTTTAAAGGGGTATATTAAATTTAATAAGTTATAAAATAATAGAAATTAATATAATACTTATATAGTAAAAGTTATATAGCTATAGTAAGGATTACTATAAAAAAAAAGGTCTTCTTATAAAAGGTTTTTCCTTACCTATTTAATATGTGTAGATTTTATAAAAAAAAGAAGTTTTACCTCCTTATGCGTATATTAATTAATATATATAATTTAGCTATTTATGCTAGTTTTAACACTTTGCTACTGCTTGCAAATATTTTACTTTTAATATTTTTAAATTATAATAATAAATTTAGTTAAATATTTAGTTTAATAATATATACGCTATTGCTTATTACTATATATTAAATTAGTTAATAATTAAGTAATTATAACTAAAGCAAGGTAATAAGCTAATTGCGCTTTAAGTACTTAATTAAAGCTACTTAGTTTTTAAACTTTTTTATAATTAATATATTATAATAGCTAATAATTATAACTTATTAAAAACTATTAACTTAAATTAAGCATATTTTGCTAATATAGTACTTTAATTTTATTATTATATAAATATTAATTATAACTTTATTGCTAATATTTTTTTACTTTTTGCTTATTAATATAACGCTAGCTTAAAGTTGCTTTATTGTTATTTTATATAATAAAGTAAATTTTTATATAATTAAGCCTAAGCGTATTATAACTATATTAAAAGCTAATATACTTTAAAATTAAGCAAGTATAAGCTTTATTAAGCAAAAGTAATTAAAAAAATCTTCAGTTAAGTTAATAATACTTTTAATATTTAACTTATTAAATAATAAAAGCTTAGCTAATATAAACAAGATTTTATATTATAAATATATTATAATATTTAGTTGCTACTTAATTAAAGCTTAATAGTTAATAATATAAAGCATTATAAATATTATATAAGTAAATTTAAGTATAATTATAATTATATATAGTTATTATTAATTATATATAGTTGCAAAATGCTATATAGGAGATCTTTTTGCTTATATACTTTAATTTTGCTTATATATATTTATATATTACATTTTTACCTTTATACGCTATAATAACTTTATTAAAAAAAATACATTTTTATATATATAAGTTAAAAAAATTAATATAATAATAAAAAATAGTATATATTTATATAATAAGTTTATTTAAACCCCCGCGTTAGCTTAACAACAAAAAACAACAAAAAATTGAAAACAAACAGTTACCTCTATCGTCCGCCGTAACGCCTACAAGGTGCGAGGTTTTATGTGTGGGAGCTGACTTCATGCTAATTGTTACCGCGGTTCCGCTGCGTTGCTGGGGTTGGGTCAAAGGTTCCTACCTAAAACCGATGAATTTCTGTATAAAGCAGGTGCGCAGTTGAAAAGGGTAGAGACAAGATGCAAGTGCGCATACCTCATAGTACCTACCTATAGACTACCTATATGAAGTAATTGGAAGTCGCGAAGATATGAAGGTCCTGGTAGAGGATTCCCCAGTCTAGGTACCTATGTAATAGGTTTGGCAGAGGTATAGCCTCTATACCAACCGAATCTTGGTGCTCACACAACTCTGTTTCCTCCCATCTACATAGACCATAAACTCGACCGATGCCCCTGATGGTACTGATTCAAGCTCGAAATTTAGCTCTTTCATCATTACCCCTGTTTTACTTTCGAAATCTGGAAGTTCCGAGAACTTGACGTCCAGTTTGCAAACCACACTGCCCAATTTCCGCACACTTGAGGTCTTCCGCGTTGGTGGGTTTTGTCCGGCGCATTGGAAAATGCGTATTGTCAACATCCCATCGAACTCATCTTCCTTCCACAGTTGTTGCCAGGAGAGACGCTTTGGCTTTATTTTTGACACTGCGTCTCCCTATCGTATACCATGATAAGTAAAGGAAAAGATTGACGGGACATCTAGAGAGAAACTTACTCGCTTCAGGTACCAGCGCGTTTGATCGTTTGCCCTGTATTCTTCTCTGTGTGGGCACCATACCCTATCCTCTTTAAGATGCACATATTCACTGAATTCTGTGTGATACAAGATGCCGTAACTTGCTCGAGACACCGTTGATGCGATGGCGATCAGTGGCTCTGGCCCAAGCCTGCCGTTTTGTTTCTCTGTGAAGCCTTTGACAACAGCGCCGCGACAGATCGCCGTACGTCTACGGGAGGTTTTAGGTCATCATCATGTATGCATTCGGGGACGGGGAGGTAATATACGGACGGTTTAACTCCACCAGACTGGAACAATATGATCCCGGCCCCTGAGTGTGCGGCCTTGAGATATTCGTACAAGTATGGACTGCACCCAAGCCCGCCAACAAGAATAATGCCCTGTCGCATATCAGCATGCAGATCCCTCACGATGTAAGAAGCTTTGGCATGACACTTACCGTCACTCGCAGGTCTTTGGCAGCAGCCTTTTCGATCTGCTGCTTGACAAGCTCGTTGATATCATTCACGACAGGATCGAACGCCGATCTAATATGATCCCTGCGTGCCAACCGTCAGTCGAGAAGGGCCATACGAGTTCTGTTCATGAAGCCTTACTCCTGAAAGTGGATACGCCCGTCCTTGATGTGAGGCCGTCGTTTCATGTCGTTGAGGCTTGAAGCACTTTGGCCAAACATCTCAGCAGGTAGCGAGATAACGTACTCTTTCCCTGCCCTACCGGCTTTAAACTGTGCCTTGACGCCGTATTCCCACTCGTCTTTCATGATCTCTCTTAAGCCTCTCTTGCTTAAGCGTGTCCACTTGGACTCAAGGCGGCCACTACACATTTGCTCGAACATTTGGTCGATAAATATCCCACCACAGAGCCCACCTGCAAATGGGATAGACGGTTATTAGTCTCAATTTCCTCCAATCCGGAGCCCAATATGTTCGTATCACTGACCTGTTCCTTCTACCGCTTCTTGCAAGACGATAGGGTTCGTGCTATTGACCTCGTACGTGATGAGATCCTCGACTGGCGGTTAGCGAACCCCTCAGCTAGAAGCCGCCCGAATGACACTCACCACTGTACCACCACCCGCATCACAGATCAAGTATACTTGGCCTTGCCTGACACCAGCGCCCTGATCGAGGAGTGTCGGCAGTGCGGCAACCTCTGGCTCAGGGGCAAAGGTCAATTTCGTGGTGCCTGCTAAGCGAAGCTCAAAGAGACCTGCACGCCAG
This sequence comes from Poronia punctata, assembly GCA_022579005.1. Lineage (NCBI taxonomy): Eukaryota > Fungi > Ascomycota > Sordariomycetes > Xylariales > Xylariaceae > Poronia > Poronia punctata. Next base: position 4,377 of record MU401760.1, read on the forward strand.
GCGGCGCTTTTCATGTCTTCTCTGGCATAATTTTGCCAGATCGCCGGTACGGTTACAACGATGTGGATCTGAAGTGCTTCGATCACACTCTCTCCCCGTGCTTTTTCGATCGACGACATGGTGTGCCTCCAGAGCAGACGCAAGTAGTCGGCAACGAGCTCAACGGCCGTCTTTCCAGCCTTATTCATCGCATCACGGGCCCGAATCATGATGCTATTCTCGCGGATTATTGGCGCAAGATCCTCCTCCTTAAGTAAGAGTAATTTGAACCAGCGAAATGGATCTGCATATGGAGGAATATCGTATCCCCAGTTGGGCTCATCCTCATCGCCATTGTACCAAATTTCGGTCGGGACCTTACCTTCTTCGCGGCCATTACCGGGCCAGGACGTAATAAAGTTGACTTGGCCGGCTTTGAAGTCGGTCGTCGTCGCCCATGCCACACCAGAGTACCTATTGCCGGGGTATTAGGCAGCCAAATTCAAATGCCCAAGTCGGGTTTTTCGGCTTTCCAGACTTACGTCGTGCCGAAGTCAATCCCAATGACCAGACTCTCCTCGGCGCCGTCATCATCAGCCATGTTTCGTGATTTTAGACTATCGCCCTTACTGTCGATTTTGTTCTATTCTGCCAAATGAAAAGCTTTCGAAACGTAATTTGTTACCATGTCCTTCCCTGGTTTATGTAGTGGACTCGCAGAAAGATATAGGCTGCTCTTCCATACCCAGTGCTTCCATACCCAGTGCGAGAGAAAATTCGAGACCACTCGGGCATACACACGTGCACGTGTAACCTCGAGCCCAACATATTTGCCTATAATGAGTAGTGACCAACAGCCAGGGCTTGCATGCGCGTTTGTCGCGGCACATGAGAGCCGTCATCCGTTTGATGAGTGTTTCTTTGTCAAACGGAGCATATGATTGATGACTTACTCCCATGCGGCTGCGTGCTCCCAAAGCTGCGGAACTGGCTATTTGCAACCACCGCTGCACCTCTCCAATGGACATATCTCGAACCACCAAGTTCCAACGCATAATTTCAACTTACGTGCCCGATCTTAGCGGATCAAGCAGCGGGCCAGGCAACTACCTCCGGTTCGTCAGCTATTAGCCTCCCAGAAGGGATGCGTTCTATGAGTCTTCTGGTTTCTCACTCTGCCACTTAGGTTAGCATTTTATTTCCCAGCCGGTGTTGTCTTCTCGTCCTGCCCTGCTAAGAATCTCCGTACATCTCATCTTACAACGATGCATCAAATAGCTGAGTTTTATCGGCGGACGGTAGAATTCTTTGAGCGGGTCACTGCAACGGATTTGGAACAGGAGCACGTTACTACTACTTTGGACAGAGGAGACGTGGAAAGAGCGATACCAAGCCCGCTTGTGGCGGATGTCGGAATGACGACGATGGGTACCGCTCAGGGCAACGATAGAGACAAGGAAGCCAGAAGAAGCCAGGCAGCGAGCCACATGGCAAACAGGGTGGGAAACTCCAGTGGGAGCTCAAGTTTCGTTTCGAATACAGGAGTTTTGGCGCCACCTGCACCGAGCTTAGGGGATTACTACGAGCATCAGCGTGTTCTATGCACCAAGATCGACGATCTGGCAGCAGACGTGCAGACGTTGATGGAACTGCACAACAAACCTGCTAAGATGTCCCTTGAAAAAGACCTCGAGGTCATGAAAGATAAATTAAGGGGGACCACTGAACAGCTCGAGTTGATGACCAAGAAATGGAAGAAAGTGGGATCAGAGTTAAGCCAGCTAAAGGCCAAAGAAGCGAACAATACGCAACAACTCACCGATAGCGACCTGGTCAATTTTGTGAAACAGCTACGCCACACGATCCGATCTTTTATAGCACAGCACTGTACGGTCAAGGCCCCTCGACCGCCCCCTCCAGATAGCGACTTCTGGAAGTACGTGCCTGAAGCCGTTTCTGCCGCAGAATCCCTAGGACGCGACTCTGACCCCTGTCTTGTAGGGGGTTCTGAAATTGTTCAAGCGTTCATCTGGCGGCTGCTTCTAGGCGAGATATTCGATAAATACTCGTGGGTGCCTCAGTTACGCGGGGCATTGACCGAAGTACACGACACTTTGCGGCCGGGTAGGTGTACCTCATAAGGTCTTACTACCGTCTGGAAGCTAACATGGGTTGCTCTAGTTTACCACCCCGATCCCGCTCGAGGGAACTCAAGAGAGCCAGATGCTGAGAAACGATTCGAAACCTGGAGGGCCGCGACTTTTGCTCTCATAAAATCGAAGCAAGGTATAGCGGGTGCCGTGGAGAGTAACAAGGCGATGGACGACTTTGTCGGTCGCCTCGCTTCATATGCGTTACGGATTATGGAACCTTCCATTGATTTAACTAATGGGGCGTTCGATGACCTGAAAGACATTCTGCGATCTGCTATCGATTTGGACCGGAAGATCTACGACGGACGAGCAGGGCGTGATTATTGGTTTTTGCCGTCGCAAAATCAAATAGCCTACAGCCCTGAAATCATGTCAATAAGCCCCGGAAAGCCATCACCACAGCCAGGACAAAGAGTCGTAGTGGTTGTGGCACCAGCCTTGGTGAAGCACGGACGGGACACGGGAAGAGAGCTCGGCTGTGGAGATTGGCTCTTGAAGATGAATGTGAGTTGCGAAGCACTTCCCCGCGCGCCATCTCCGGTACAGTAACGGGCTAGATTACTCTTCGGGCTATCCAACACAAACCAAATCAGTGAAATATTTTCCTTCACACATATTGGGAGTCATCGTAAAAATCGGAGATTTCTGGACGGCAGAGTGGGGCGGTACAGGCGGACTAAATTCCATATCCGTTTGCCCGTGCGTTTGAACGAACCATCGAGCTTGCTATCATGTATGAGATACTGCATTTGACTGAGACTAGTATATCATGATGAAGAGATATGCGTTTGCAAATGTTGGTTTAGGTGATGCGCTTGCATATTGTATTAAGTAAGCTAGGTTCCACAGACTCACAGTGCCCGAAGGGATTTTAGCTACATCACAGGGCAGGTACCCGTACCTCGTCCAAGAAGTACGAAGCAACCATAGCTGACTTCTCTTGTCTTCATTCTTAGTAGCTAACCTTACAACTCGCGCCTACAGTACTTACATCCGGCCGGCCCTCTGTTTGCGGTAGCTTGTTTGATGGTGACCACTGACCAATCCTCGGAACTATGTAACGCGTAGGTAGTTTCCCGTTATGGATGTGTCAAGTCCAAACGGCGCTCAGCAGTCCCTCCCGACTTCCCGAAGCCAGCAGGTCGTCGTGTGAGTCGAAGGACAAACAGGCCTCCAAGAGGCTACCTATTTGATATGCTGAGAGCGGTGATGTGTAGGTAGTTTTCCGGGCTACCTAAGCGGTGAGGGGCCTGCCTTCAGACCGATGAGTGTCCAAGTGTCTATCAGACCATTTGCAAATACTTGCAAGAAGTTGATCGACCAACACCTGGTACAAAAGCGCTTCGGATATCCTCATAGCGACTGGGCAATGCAATTGGATTTTGTTGTCTCCCCTACGCATTGTTTGTCTTGTCCACAAGTCAACGGCCGAACCCCACGATAAACTAAAGCCCAAGTCTGACTTTGTTATCCGACCTTGTTTCTCTACACATACCAAGAGCTCATTAGAAGGCGGCGCTTCCTGCCCAGCCAGCCATGGAGACTGGGACAGAGCACAAGGTTAAACTTGATGCAACGGCGCTAGATAATCTGAGCAGCGCCACATCAAGTGCCCTACTCGACACGATAGATGGTATACGAGAACTTGGCATCGGCGAGCTCGTCAACCTTCCTCAAATCATCGTGGTCGGAGATCAATCTTCCGGCAAAAGCTCAGTGTTGGAAGCCATTTCTGGACTCCGTTTTCCTACTAAGGGTGATGTATGCACTCGATTTGCTACCGAGTTAGTAATCCGGCGAGCGCCCGAGATGAGAATAGACGTCAGGATCAACAGTGCTACTGGGAGCGCATCCAGGCAATTCCATCGGTCTATCTTCAATGCAGACAGCCTGCCGGAGATTATCGACGAAGCTACAGGGGTGATGGGCCTGGATACAAGCGATACCGAGGGCTTTTCACGCGACGTACTTCACGTCGAGATCGCAGGCCCCGGCCTCCCGTCGCTTACCTTGATTGACTTGCCAGGCTTCTTTCATTCCAGCACGGCGGAGCAGACGTCAGAAGACCAGCAGATTGTCAACCAACTGGCTGGGCGCTATATGAGCCAGCCGAACAGTATCATCCTCGTCGTTGTGGCAGCGAACAATAATCTTGCTAACCAGATTGTCCTCAAGGAGGTCAAAAAGTACGATCCTGACAGGAAGCGTACTATCGGTGTCATCACCAAGCCTGACCTCGCCGGCACAGGGTCGCAAAACGAAAAGAAAATGCTCGAGCTTATTCGCGGCCAGGAGAGCGCTCACAGGTTGAACCTCGGCTGGTATGTCATACGCAACCGCCCAGAGGGCCGAGAACGGATGTCGATGGAAGAGCGTGATGCCGAAGAGAAAGAGTTCTTCCGAGATGACATTTGGTCTGACATATCAGACAGCTGCGGCATTGTTCACTTGCGCAAAAAGCTTAGCGAAACTCTTCCGAAGCACATCCAGAGGACATTGCCAGGTCTGGTGAGTGAGATGGAGACTGGATTATCCGTCCGCCAGCAGGCCTTGAGGAAGCTTGGCAAGGATCGCTCGAACGCGGAGGACCTGCGAATATATTTGCATGACATCGCAGAAGAGTTTCAACGCCTCCTGCGTGAAGGTATAGAAGGCCGATACGGTGCCGAATTCTACGGCCCCAAAAACCGGAAGCTTCGAGCTTTACTCAGGGGCACTCACAATGCTTTCCATATCACTCTCGTCAATAAAGGCATCGATCGCCTAATTGAGTGGGAGGATGAAGCGAGGATCTCCTCAATTAAGAATATTGGCTGGACGTGTGACGAAGACAATGTTCCCCGACATTTACATTCATTTCTTCAGCCATTCGAGGATTTCCCCATGCCTACAACGATCTCCGAACAGGATCTTGCAGAAGAACTAGAAGAGGTAGCAGCATCAAATCAAGGTGGAGATTTATACATACACCTCTTCAAGAGGCAGATACGGCCATGGATGGGCATTGCCGAATTCTACCTCGAGCGAATCTCTAGCGTTGCTGAGGCATTCATCGACGAATTGTTAAGGCACGTTATAGAGGGCGATGAACAGACCTACGAGGCCATCGCTACTGCTTACCTTACTCCCTTTTTTGCAAGTAAGCGAAAGCTGCTGAAGCTAAAACTGATGGAGATTCTTCGACCATACGAGGACGAAAACGGACCTGCTCTAGACCTTGAACTTCACGAGCGACTCTTGCCAATTACTAGAAAACGAGAGGCGACGCGCACTGCCTGCTTCCTCCAAGGGCGGTTTCCATCTCTTTTCACCGACAAGCATGACCCGCCGATTACTCGCGAAAAGGTAGAGGAAAAATGGAACGGCGAGGACATGGTTCAAGAAAGCCGACTTGTTGCCGAAAAGGCCCTCGACATTGCAATGTTATACTTTACAGTATGAGGCCCTCAGCTTAGCAGTTGTTGAATTCTCCGAATACGCACACACCCATATGTGAACGAATTACTTACTTCTCTTTTCTCTCTAGATGTCCCTCGGGACCTTTGCCCAGAACGTGGTGTGCCTTGCCGCGGGGAATTGCCTCATCTCAGACCTGTACAATATCCTCACGCCTGCCATGGTTGTGCGGATGGACGAACAACGCCTACGAGAGCTTGCATCGGAATCCGTATCCATAGGGGATAGGCGACAGGCTCTTCAACGCGAGATCAACATCCTCCAATTAGGCCTTGAGAGGTGCGACCGACATCGTCTGAACACGATGAAGACAGGTTCGTCAAAGAATGTTTGCTCCAGAGACTATATACGTAGTATCTGGGACTCGCTGCTAGCTGAGGCTCGACTAACGTTTATACACATTTAGAGCTTCCAATACGCCCCTTGGATGGCACCGATGATTAAGCGCCGTTGGGTGGTGGACGTTAGGCGGCGGATGACTCAATGTACGGTAAGTAGTCCAGGTTACATAACTCGGCTCCAGGGCTAGTCAAAGGGATTATCAGTCAATCCTACAGAATTGTCGAATGACAAGGTATCGATGAAAGAACAGGACAAGAGTGTCATATTACAAAACAAAGGCGGATTGTCTAGTTGTGGCCGCTAGGGATATACGGACAATGCTTGCCTTGTGCACATTCTTCTGTAACAATCAATAGAAGGAATAGAGCAGAATATAAAAGACCGAAGGCTCCTATTTCATGGTGTTAGAATATATTCCTGATCGTATTCATGTCTAATTGAGACCAGCACTTTATATCCTACGCAAAGTATCGCAGATTCTTGAAGAAATAAAATTTGAACCACATACAGTACTAATACCACAATGCCGCACCGTCAAAGCATAGATACAGCCCAGGACGGGCTAGATGCAACTCCCGCATCCTCTACCCCCCAGAAGATCACCGTACTGAAACCCGCCTCAAAGTCAGCCGAACCAACACAACACAGATATCGCATGACATTCCACCACATCGACATTGACGAAACCACCAACAAACCATTCCCTCCAGCCCAGCACGCTTTTGATTTATCCGTACCTATATGGTCTTCTTCTCCTTCTTCTTCCTCTTCACCAGCACGCAAAGCCCCAACCCTCACCGAAAACCAATATAAATACACCCCCCACTGCTGCCCCCCATCCTCATCATCTTCTCCTTCCCCGGGGAAAGAAATGAGCTACATAGCGCCCGCCGATAAAGCCTTTAGCTATAACGACGAGATTCTGGAATTCTTACTCGATTCCACGCGCCAACGAGTCGGGTCAAGTTTTGGAAAACATCATGTTCTTTATATAGAGAGTGCGGATATTATTTGGGCTTCACGGGACAAGGGGAATAGGGGAAAGAGAAAGGGGCATTCTTCTGCTGTTACGATGGACCATCTTGCCCTTGTGAGGGAGAGGGGCCATGTTGATCATTTGAGGGTTGAGTTTAGAGTTAAGCGTGGGCGGGATGGGGGGTTTTTGGGGAGGTTTATGAAGAGGTAGTGCTTTATATAGGAGACGGGGGAAGGGGGAAGAGGGAAGAGAGAGAGAAAGTATAGGTAGGTAGATTTGATTTATAGAGATTGTTTAGATTTGTGGAATTAATGTATACCTCAGTCCTCATGTATGACTGACCCCTTGGTGAAGTATCTTACCCTAGACGTAGACGCCTTTTCTCTCTTTTGGTTTAATGAGGTCTTGGCAGGTTGTCAATGTGACATATCTGACACTAACAAACTAGGTATCTAACCTGCTCTTTCGAGACCGAAATAAGTACATCTCTGATCTCAATAAATCGACCATTAATCGATGGTTGTTTTGCCCTTGAGTTTGAAGAACAAACGGCCATTGTCTGTTTTGGTTCCGGGATCGGAGCCGAGCCGAGCCGAACCGAGCCCCACAGAATATAGATCTGTTTTGGCGGTGAGACTGGCAACTAACTGGGCCTGTAGCTCAGGGGTAGAGCGCTCGCTTTGCATTTTCTTCAAAAGATGGCGTTTGCGAGAGGCCTAGGGTTCAAATCCCTACCGGTCCATTTATTTATTATTCATCACAATGGTTGAATTTTTTTTTTGGCCCTCTTTCTTCTCTTTTTATGAATTGTTGCTGTTTATCACAGGCAGGTTTTTTTTTAATTCTGAAGTGAATTTGTTTTAAGATACCTAATCGTCTCCTACCTATTATTTTACTTGTAAAAACACTATGGCCGGCAGGGCGTACAACTTCTCGCAAGAATTACCTACCGAAATGCAAGCAAGACTTTATGTCGTGCATAGAAGTGGGGTTTCTGGTAGAAATTGCTTTGTTCCGCCCGTGTCGTGGCGTGTCTTACAACACAAACGTGAAGTAGAAACTTTGGGACAGATGCATTGACGTAGGAAGCCACTGTCATGCATCGTTGACGCAAGGTTGCAAGCTTCAAGTTCCAATCGAGGCGAATTCATGCGATCAGACCTTTCTCTACTTAAGCATTGATCGCAGAGTAATAGGGAAAGCGCATGCAACGTTGCGGGAGAATCTGTGTGATGTAATAGGTAATGAACAAACCCCTGATCGTGGTGGGGAATACTCAAAAGCTATAGAAAGCAGGAAGTAGCGTCTTGACTGTCTCTTGTCCGAGTGTGAGTGAGTCGGGGACGACCGGCCGACCAATGGGGAGAGTAACGGGTTAATATCTAAGACACCTGACCTCGGTGTGCCTGTCACTTAAGGTACGTGTAGGTAGGTAGGTAATGAGGCAAGTTTCATCACCCCGCGACAAAACTCATGACTAAGATATGGACTCTGCTCTGACAAGTTAGGGTTATAGGTAATTAGCAAAGATCAGGTCCATCTGCTTGCAGGTGAGCTCGGTGGTCTAGGTACTAGTTAGGTAAATCCCCTCATTTCAGATTGACGGGCAACATTCAACCTTCCTCTGCCAGTTTCACAAATCCACATAGATACTAGTCTATCTGGGTACACGGCTTATACGAGGGACCTTGAAGATTATAAGAAAAACATCTTTCCTACACGTCCATTCCCGGACGTTTTTACCCAACAGGTCACAGAGCACGTAAAAAATAGTATCCGTCATGGCGCCCCACAACATGCAAGACGAAGGCCCCGCCGACCGAGAGCAAAGCCCAGACGGCGCTGAACTCCGGCCGCCATCTCCGCCACCCATGTCCGCCGACCCGCCGCGTCTTCTCGTCATCGGCGCCGGGTCTCGCGGCCGAGTGTACGCGAGATGCTCTCTTCAGTCGAGTAACGGCGTCGTCGCGGCCGTATGCGAGCCCGACGACTTCAAGCGCCACGATTTCGGCCATAGGTTCATCTGGGGAGAGAAGTCGTCGTCTCCGCCAGAAGGTACCAGCTTCAAGGACTGGACCGAGTTCTTGACATGGGAGACGGCCCGTCGCGAGCGCGAGAAGGCCGGAGAGGCCGTGCCCCCGGGCGTCGACGCCGCGTTCGTCTGCGTGCGCGACGAGATGCATTACGATGTCGTCATGGCTCTTGCCCCGCTTGGTCTGCACATCATGTGCGAGAAGCCGCTGGCGACGACACTGGATGCTTGCACGGGCATTTATCGCGCGCTGGCGCCGCTGCAGTCAAGCAAGGTCTTCTCCGTCGGCCACGTGATGCGGTACTCGCCGCACAACATCATGCTGCGGAAGCTGCTGCTAGAAGACCGTGCCATCGGCGATATCCTCACTGTTCACCACACAGAGCCCGTCGGGTTCTGGCATTTCGCGCATAGCTATGTTCGTGGTAACTGGCGCAAGGAATCCACCACGGCGCCGTCGCTTCTTACGAAATGCTGCCACGATATCGATCTCATCCTGTGGCTCATGTGTTCGCCGCCGCCCGGCGAGCCGGCTGCGCTCGAGCATCTTCCCTCGTCTGTGACGTCTACGGGTGCGCTGCAGTACTTCAGAAAAAGCAGGAAGCCAAAAGCCGCGGGAGAAGCGACCAACTGTCTCAGCTGTGCCATTGAGCCGGATTGTCTATACTCGAGTAAGCGCGTCTACATAAGTGGGCGGCACCAGGGTCTGGGGACGGGCAACGTGCGTTGGCCAGTTAGTGTCGTGCTCCCAGACATCGAGAGCTTCGGCGGTGACTTGGAAAAGGCCGAAAAGGCCATGTTGCCGATTCTGGCCGAAGACTACGACGCCTCGACGCCACAGGAGGTTATTGATAGCAAGAACTGGTTCGGGCGTTGCGTATGGGAGTCGGATAACGATGTTTGCGATGAACAAGTCGTCATCATCGGCTGGGACGAGGAGGAAGGAGAAAGTGTACAACAGCAAAGCGAGACGCGCGTGCGCGGCGCCAAGCAGGCTACTATCCACATGGTCGCACAGACCAAGAGGCAATGTCACAGATACACGCACATTTTTGGCACGCAAGGCGAGATCTACGCAGACTCCAAGACCATCACAGTCGAAGACTTCCGCACGGGCGAGAAGAGATCATACAGGCCCAAGATGGAGAGTCTAGGCCATGGTGGGGGCGACCATGGACTCACAAGGCAGTTCGTGCTCGCCGTCGATAGGGTGAAGAACGGTGGCTGGGAAGCCCCGGCCGCACAGCGCGAGTTTATCGGGTGTAGTCTGGAGGAGGTCGTTAGGAGCCACGCTATGGTATTCGCGGCCGAGGAGGCTAGAAGAGAGAAAAGAACTCTTGACTGGAAGGGCTGGTGGGATTCGAATGTCGGCGCTGTGTAGTAGTCTATTGATATATACCCTCCCTTTTCTATTACGGTGCGAAATTGCGCTCTACCTACATCCTATAGTACGTTATGGAGAAGAACTGGCTTTTGCCTGAATTATTGGAAATCTGACCTATACACATTGGCTGGGACTTATTGCCATTTCATATCGAAGTTTACTCCGTGAGAGAGTAGTGGACAAGTACTAGGGACCCAAGTTCCAGGTAGGTTAACCGCCCCAGGGGAGCGGAGCTACCCCTTATCACGTGGCACAATTGCTGCACAAAATCTTTCCTGCTGCCCCGCCTCCATCTCCAACTATTTGTCTAGTGCCCTCATTACATATGTAGTACATGGATGGTGGGGTAGGTAGATATCTTGAATTAAACTTTGCCGAATATCGGGAAAAGTATCACAAAGTTGACTTGTCTTGTTTTTAACAAAATATTTGACAACTCCCGTGTCAACATGAGACTCAAAGACGTACATCACTTGGAACTGCCGCCCACGGCGGACATGCACGTCCACCTGCGGCAGGGCGATGTATGTTCCACCTACATTACACACAGCCTTAACAGAGAGAGAGAGAGAGAGAGAGAGCTAACATGATATCAGGTCATGTCGTTGGTAGTTCCTCAAATCCGAAGAGGAGGTGTCGATACAGTATTTGTTATGGCACGTAAAAAAAAGACCCCCAAATTTTCCATGAAAATTTAAATTAGACCCGAAACCTTTGGCTAACATTTTGAATACATAGCCCAACTTGCAACCACCCGTCACAAGTGTAGCCGCTGCTCTGGAGTACAAGGCACAGCTTGAAGCTATCGAGCCCAAAGTCACATATCTGATGTCCCTTTATGTGTGTTTCTTTGCAGAAAATCCAGGACCAACAGAATAATGGTTTCATTAACAGCATGTAGCTTCATCCATCGGTCACACCCGAAGTTATCGCCGAAGCCGCAAAGGCCGGAATAGCAGGCGTCAAGCTTTACCCTCAAGGTAGGCAACTTACTATCTACACACCCGGGTGTAAAAGTCTGTTGTTGTACTAAAGATGAGTAATTGTAGGTGTTACTACGAACTCTGAATCGGGCGTAGCTGGCGACTTCGTCGAGACATATGCGCCCACGTTCGCGGCCATGGAGGAGCACGGCATCGTCCTCAATTTGCATGGCGAGGTGCCCGGAACTGTGCCAAAGGACGACGTATCTCTCGAAGAGCTATTCCTGCCCACTTTGAAGAGACTCAATGAGAAGTTTCCTAAGCTTCGCATCATCCTCGAGGTGTGTGGCGTGCCAGTTTTCTCGAAACGGTGTATCAAGATACTGACTGTTTTTGTTTTTTTTAGCACTGCTCAACCGCCGCGGCTATAGAGGCCGTGAGATCTTGCAGTTCAACCGTTGCAGGTATGACGAGCGAACAACTCGGCAAAATAGGTTCAAACTAGAGAACCCAATCAGACTAAACTCGCTACAGGAACTATAACGGCGCATCATCTCTATCTGACAGGCGATATAAGCGAGGTCGACCCTCATGCTTTCTGCAAGCCTATTCCCAAGAAACCCGCCGACCGCGACACTCTGTTGAAAGCGGCGTGTAGCGGCGATCCAAAGTTCTTCTTGTTAGTAATACCACTCCCCTTTTTCTTTTTCATACCTAACTTGGTTTTTTTTTTCCCCAGTGGAAGCGATAGCGCACCTCATCCCTTGATCTCCAAACAGGGCAAGAATGTGCCTGCAGGTGTATTCACACAGCCGTACGCTACGCAATTGGTCCTCCTGGCATTAGAAGAAGCGACTGAAAAGGGGATAATCGACGAAAAAGATGTCACAAAGGAAAATGTCGAAGGATTCCTCAGTCGCTTCGGAAGACGTTTCTATAAGTTGCCCGAGGAGCCCAAGGAGCGAGTCGTTGTGGAGCGGACTGGGGAGTCGATCCCCGAAAGTATCAAGACCGATGATGGAAAGCTGGCCATTGGCTTGTCGAAATCTGAGGCGACTGTATTTAGTCTACGGTTTGTTTCTCCTTAGATAAAAATTTGACTGCTGAATTTGCCAAATATTGGATATCATGTCTCTTATCGAGGGTTGAGGTCGTCGAAAAACGATTCCGATACGGAATAGGAACGACGTCATTGTTGTTCTCCAGAGCTACTCGTAGGTTACAACTTACGAGTACCACAGTACGTGTAGGCGCGAGTACAGTGCGCTGCGGTATGTACACGTATGTAACTAAAGTACCCCACACTGATCTACTCCGTGCATCGTGTACCTAGCTTTTGCTTGGCAAACATTTCTCCCTTTCCGACTAGGTAGATGAGAGAACAACCTAACAACAGCTATCTACGATTTGAAACTCTTCAAAAAAAAACCAAACATAATAATCTCTATCCGGCCACCTCCAACAGACAATGTCGCACCTAACGAACCCCCTGGCGACAGTCGACCAGCTATACCGCCGCACGTCCACCTTCAGCGCCCTACCATCCGATCTCCAAGACGCCATATTCTTCTCGACACAAAGACTCACTCAAGCAGCCGGTCTGCTCCTCCGCCTCCCTCAATCCGTCACGGCACAAGCAAACGTGATTCTCGCGCGTTACTGGCTAGACGAATCTCTTCTCGCCCATGAATTCAGCGTACGTCGATTCCTCCAATCCAATCCAATTCAATTCTCAGATCTATATATAGGTGATGATGATAAAAAAAGACAAACTAGACTAACATAAAAAAAAACCAGGACATCTCAGCAGCAACCCTCTTCCTCGTCGCGAAACTCAGCTCGAACCCCATTCGACCCCGCGACATCACCAACGTATACACATACCTTCTTTCCCGCAGACTGTCCGGGCCCGATGGCGATCCTACAGACTACTACCTCCCCGAAGACGCCTACGCCGCCTTCACGACGCGCATCCTGCATCTCGAGGCCCGGATTTTGCATTCCCTCGGTTTCGACACCCATGTCGCGCTACCGCATAGTCTGGCCGTGACGTATTTACAAGCGTTAGATTTCTGCGGCCAGTCCTCCCGACGGGAGATCACGCGCAAGGTTGTCGCTTATTTGAATACCGCGTTGCTCTCGCCGCAGATGCTTTACCTGACGCATCAGCCTAATGCCCTCGCCGTGGCAGCTATATATAGCGCCGCTCGCGACCCCGAGATCGCCGTGAATATGCCTGCTTGTGCTTGGTGGGAGGTATTCGACGTCGATCGTGAAGAGCTGGGATTTTTGGTTGTTGGTATGCGCAGCTTGGAGGGCCTCGTGCGGAAGCTACAAGGGGAAGTAGAGGGGTTATTCGGCGAGAGCGGTGTCATCAGCAGGAAACAGGTCGAGGCCGAGTTGGCTAGACGCGGGATAAAAGTAAATAATGGCGTCGGCAGCTCCGCAGCTGAAATGGATGAAGAAGAGGCTTTGATGCGGAGTCTAGATGAAAGGGCTGAAGCTATGGTAGAGTGAAACTAGTAAATGGTGAGAGTATCTTCTCGTAAGGCGTGTAATCGTCCCCATTAAATTATTCATGTTGGAGTCCAATTTCGGACGCGGCATATAAAGCTATGAGAGGCTAACCATACCCATCGATACAAAGAAGCAAAAGAGCATACTTGGGAGACAACCCAAGAGTAAGCCAACCACCAGTGGGGACTTCCACTATTGACGTCGCCGTCACTCTTCAGGACCCCCTCATATAAGCATCAGCTTCGTCCTGGATGCTATAATCTTGGTAGCTGACAATGGTGGCGTCCGATTGCAACTGGCCACGACGGCTTTACTGCCCAGTTGCCTTACTCGAGCTAGCAGGCGATTTTGTTTTCGCTAGTAGCTCCATCAGTTGGGTCAACATAGTAATTTCGAAGCTTTCAGCCTGGGATTTCATTTCAGCCACGCCGTCTTCTACGATCATGAGCTCCTTTTCCGTCCGCTTTTTGGGTCTTCGTATAGCGTTGAGTTTTCGCAGCTTCCTTGTCGCCTCATAGACAACCAGAGTCTTCTTCGCATTTAAGCAAACAGGTATCCCCTGAAATATGGACGTCGTCTCCCGAAGATTTTGTTGCCGCCGATGGTCTCTTAAAACGCCCATGAAGTTGAGGCAGAGGTCCATCAGATCCAAGAGCGTAGAAATGGTAACTTAATCAAAAAGAAAAAGAGTTAGTTATTAAACGCGTTTAGAGGGCCGAGGGTGCATGTTGCGATGATCTCTGCGTCGGATGTCGTTTTAGGTTTTATGCTAGTATCATAAGCATGTAGAAGTGATCAACACTTACTGTCTCCTGCTGCCTTCGGGTGCATATCATGACATTTTCGGAACATGTCCGCCAGAGTGTTTCTCATATGGGCTAGATCGAGCGCTTCCGGAGGCAGGGAATAATTCTCAATCGCAAAACTGTCACCTTGACTGTGGATGGAGTTGATCTTGTCCAGTCGTAAGCCGGGACACCACTTTGCAAGCCATTCTATGGTGGCTTCGTTAACCATCTGAATGACCACCTCGCGGGCCGTGTTCAACGCTCTCGGGTCCAAGGATGTCTGAAGCTTCTTATCGGGATACCGGCGAAATAGGTCGTCCAAAGATCGATTGTGTATGATTGTCGGTTGCGGACCTTTCACGGCACCAACTTTACCGCCCTTGTGCGACGACTTCTTGGCCGGTGCAGCCGGCGGCGGCGGAGGAGGAGGAGGAGGAGGAGCAGCCGGAACTTGCAATGCGCCACCTTTACCGGCGCGATCCTTGTTGGCACACCTTGCAGATCTTGTGAATGGCGCAACAACTGGCTGCTCTGCCACCTTCTTCTTGCCGAAGTCGAAGGGGAAAGGTGGATCAACCCGAGCCAGACTCTCGAACGAGAGCATGCCCGTGGTCCGAGTATTCGCGTACATATCCCAACCCCGCGTCCGTTTAGGTGCCGGTTCTAGGCTGTCCAAGCCCATCTCGTTAGGAATGGTCCGGGGAATAGGCGTGTGTTGTCGCTTTCTTCTAACCATCTGGTCCAATGCTTAGCTTAGCTTTATTCAGGAGGACAGTAGGTACAATAAGTATAAGAGCAGGGATATTCCACTCCACGGAATAAAGTTGAAGAATAAGACAAGTGTAACTTACCATGGGCGGGCTCTTTTCTACGATTTCCCCCTCCTCAAGTTCTTCCATTCGGTCTACTATAGGCCTAAAGAACAGCTACTTTCTAAAGGTTAGGCTGTGATTAGTTCCCATGGGTCAAAAAAAGATACAGGGCTTTAGGCGTCGAGGCGTCGAGGAGATGAGGTGGTGAGGTGGGACTTGGTGAGGCGGGACCCGGTAAGGTGTCCCAGACGAACAACTTAAGAGATAGGTACCTAACCTAACGTACACAAATCGTTACCCCCGCCACATACGGTACTTCATGATCAGTATATTACCACATAGTCTATGGTGTGAGAAGGTGCATGATGTAGGTAGGTACAGATGTGTAGCACCTTCCTCTACCCAGAAAGTAACAGACAGCGACCACAAGGGTACCAAATCCGACATTGTCAAGCACCAGTTTGCTGTTTATTATATCTCTCAAGCGTCTAGAGGTATGTAGAAAGAAACCACAAAGTTCATGTCCTTTCGATGCAAAATATATCTCTGATCCATGTTGCCGCCTTTTATGTATTCACCTTCCTATCGAAAGCATGGCGTCTATAACGCTTTGTGTAGCTGGGCTTGTGTACCTTTGGCTCTGAATGCAGATAGTTGGTAGCTGATGGATACACAAACCTTTTCTAAATTGAAACAAAAGAACCTGATATCTACGCTAGGACCCAGCAGAGCCAGATAAGGGGACTGTGGAATAATATAGTTCCAATTATTACGCTGATACTATGGTCATGACTTTGATGCTCTGTACAATGACTAACACCTAAAGGCGCCCGTTCCTGTGCTCATCATCTCCTAACTAACTGACCAGCAAATGCCCTACATCTTGTAACCGTACACTATCCATACCGATCGGTCGACCCCCACGATCAACTCTCCCCCAGCCCACTCCCCATCCTGGGATGACGTTTGTCGAGGATAAACCCCCCTCTGGCGGGTTTCCTGTGATATTTGAAGTGGAGCTGGTGCTATCGGCTCGCCCTTCGCGACGAGGTTGAGGGCCCTGGGGAGCTTGAGTAGTTCGCTTCCAAAAACTCCGCCTCTTCGCAGTAGGACTTTGATCGGCATGGTCCGGTCTTGTCATGATACCTAACCGAGGCCGGCGGCGCCAACCGCCGTTTGCACGGAAACCGGCGGGCCGGCCACCGCCGAACGGGTTCCACCATTTTCTAGGTGCTATATCCCTGATGCTACCGTTGCGGCCAGAGTTATATGACGTCGGTGGCTCTCCTGAGAGCTCTTCCAACGTATACCCTTTTGTTTCAGGAAGCAAGAGAGAGACAAGAAGCCCCAAAAGCATGAACAGTGCGAATATCTGCATAAGCTTGTCTATCCAGGGTGCGCATGCGAGGCCTTGGCAATCCGGAGTAGCGCCCTTTCTTAGTATAGGAATCGAGACAACCTGAGCGACAATGGCCCCGACTTTGCCTATGGCGGCAGAGAACCCGTGGGCAGTTGATCTGTAGCGCGTCGGAAAGTATTCGCCCGGGATGACAAAGGTTGTCGTGTTCGGACCGAAGTTGAAGAAGAAGTTGGCTATAATGTAGAGGCCAAGAATGGAGGCCTTATTCAGCTGCCCGTAGCAGAACCCGAGGACACTGAAAACAATGGTAAGTACGGCGAAGCCAAGGATCTGCAGCGATTTCCGGCCGATTGTATCAATTAAAAAGATGGAAGCCCAATAACCAGGCAAGGCTCCTGCGACGACCAAGACGACTGTACCGACGGCGCCATTGTGTAGTATATCACGCAAAGAAGCGCCGTCAGCATAGCCAACTGTTTGGAGTATGACCTGACTGTTCAAGCCTAGCCCATAGAAGGCGAAATCCTGTCACAAAATGTCAGCAAAGGGGACCCGTATATCATGAAGACATTGGTCTCACCAGAAAGAACCACGAAAGCGTCGTCGCGATCAAGACCTTGGCATTCTTCCACTGTGAGAAGTACGCATACGCATCCGCCCACGATGCCTTTGGGATAGTGAGGGCAGGGCCACCAAACTTCCTCATCCTTGCCTGTAAAACTTCGTCGACTTCGCCCTCTGACTGGCTAGCCACGTACGCTTTGATATCCGCAGCTGCTTTCTCAACATCTCTCGCCACTTCGAAAGTGTATCTCGGGGTCTCGGGTATCGTAATCCGGTAGTACAGAGCGAAGATGGCCGGGATGGCACCAACCCCGATGATGATGCGCCAGGACCGGTCTGCCGCTATTTGGCAGCCGTAGTCGCATTCGTCCATGCTCGGAGCATTCTTGAGGACGTCGCCAAATGCCGAGGTTACAATGAGGGCGACAATGGCAGCAAAGAGCTGGCCAATGCCCTGCATCGAAAAGACAGCCGCCATCATAGCTCCTCGCCATCTTGTCGGGGCAAACTCCGAGGTGATGACGGAGCTGAGGGGGTAGTCGCCTCCAATGCCGATGCTAGACAGACGCCACAGTCAGTCAGCTAAGCTCAGAATCACAGAGTTAGTTTGTAGAGGCAGTGAATATTTACCCCATAATGACCCGCCAGAAAATCATCAAGCCCGTGAAGCTCACAGCTTGACTTGCAGCGACTAGACAGCAAGACAAGGTTGAAACCATGATGATGCCCAGCTCAACCCCATACATCTTCCGGCGACCATATTTATCGGCCAGCCAGCCGAAGATGATTTGTCCGATTATGATACCGGCACTGGTCGAGGTCTTCAGGGCCTGGCTGACAGAGGTCGGTAGCACACCATGATTCCCTCCGTACCCGTTGAACTCATCGTCCGGCCCCCCCTGCCAGAAAACGACCCCTAGTAGCGTGGTGACGACATTGATGGAAAAAATGTCGTACGAATCCAAGAAAAAACCTATACCGGCAACCAAGACAGCTCTCACATGGTGCATGCCAAAGGGGATCTTGTCGATTTCGGAAAGCGCGAGACGCCGTCTGAGATTGGGGTCTTGTATATGACTAAAATCGTTGAAAAAATTATGGAAAGCGCGGTTGCCGCCGAACGTACGCTCGTAGGCGACGGGGCTCATCGGGTCCGGCCTCACGTTCATTGTGGGAGACGAAAGTCTAAAAGCACGGGGCCCGGTGGCTTTCTGTCGACCTCGAATCTGGAATTTATTTTGGGACCAGCGGGTGAAATCGCAGAAATGCTGTATGCATTCCCCTAGAGATTGTTTGATGCCCAGGTAACAGTCATGGCGGAATACCCGGCAGAAGTGGTCTCAAACTTGGGGAATCCGAGTGAGGGGGACAGAGGGGAGAGGAGAGTGAGGGTGAGATATCTTGGGAATGCCGGTTGTACAGTATTTGGATTCGAAAGCTCACAGAGTGCAGAGCGCAGAGAGCAAAGCAAGATCACATAGACCACAACGGGCCATGTAAGGGTGTCTGTTTACTAGGTATTGAATGAGATGCGGCTCAACGGTTGGCTGCTGCGTATTTTTCTTTGGTTTGGACGGAAAGAAGAAATGAGGGAGTCGGACTTTCTACTCCCTAGAATTGATGGAGCAGAAACAGGGGAGCCCAAGGTACAAACAAACGAGGCTTGTACTACCTACTCGGAGGGGCTGACGAGGGTGGGAGATGACTTTATCAGGTATATCCCATGTGAGCTTGAGTACTTGCTACGTGTAGCAGATAGTAGGTAGGGTAATGCTTACCTACTCTACCTACGATGACCCAGTGGCGCGGGCGGCTGTGTGCTGAGCCCTCTAGAAGCCGAGACACCAGCGTCAATCACAGTCGTGGTCACGGTGACACGAAGCGGATTAATAAAGTTGGAATTCTGCGATGTCTCGACTCTTGGGAGATTCAACGGCCCGACGAGGGCTGGTGGATTGAACCTTCCTGCCTTGCAACCCAATCTTGCCAGGAGGGGTTACCTACCTCTTACATGAAGGGATTTGTGGATTTGGTGAGCGCCCCTCCTAGATTCGCTCTTTAGAGAGCCGTCTGAGAAATTGAAACCGGCCAACGAAAACGCAGGTGATTTGCTGTGTGTTCCGGTAATGTCCTTTCTGGCAGGAGGCCAGACTGCAGTGCAGCGTGCGCACCTGCCTGCCTAGTCCAAACTGGGACCAGAGGGTGACATGCCTACATACATGTACATATTCAGTGTTTACCGAGTACATGTGTAAGTAAGCCGGGCTCCAAGTAAGCAAGGTATTCCATCAGGTATTCTGTATCGATATCGCTGGAGATTTGCCAATCGGGGCGTGACGGTATCACCCGCTGATTCATCGGAAATGGATGCCGGGTCACAGTGCAGGACGCTGCATGTTCTTCAGTGGCCGGAAGTGGGAACGACCAATGAGATGGGGGCTGCGTCGCAGTTGCTCCTATCACCGGTGACCATCGCCAATTATGTATTCGTACGTGTTTATCAGCCAACCTACGTGCACGTACGTGTATATAATCCGAGGAAGATTGCCGGCATCAAAGAGGCCGGAACTATCAGCCTCAGGAAGCTCTTTTCATAAACTAAAGCAAAATAAGCAACGTGCCACGGTGAAGCAGGACGCTAGAGATCAGGCAGTGCTCACTCCAACTGGCTGGCACGGGAGACGATCAGCTTTGAAGCCCTTGGCCTGCTTGGCGAAGGAATTAGGAAAGTCCCTGTTTTCTGTCCCTGTTCTAGCTACAAAACCTGAAGGATATAATACGTACGTGTCAGTAGGTAGGAAGATACTCTAGACACCACGTGCTACCTAGCTGTTTACATATTAGATATTACAATCATTATAATCAAATTCTATATGGTAACACAACGTGGACATAACCGATAGTGGTAGGGGTATTGTGCGCCATCTGCGCAGGATAATATTTCATCCAATTCCACCCTCTTATCTACGAGAGTAAGTACCTGCCTAACTTCAAGGCATCTTGTGGTTTTCTGGACTGTATCCACAGTCGATAGGGGGTGCGGTTCTAGCGCTTCCAGAAAGCTGCAGCCTTATTCGTTATCGGTCACCCAACCTGGCTCCAGACTCGATGGTAAGACCAAATGGGCTTCTCGAGGGCAAGTCCTCGCCATTTCTGTGATCTTTTTGGAAGCCACAGGACTGCTCTACTAGGAGACATATGGCCGAATAAAGTCTTGGACTGAGGAACTCACTGTTCTCGTAGTGGTGGCAGACCTAGGTTAGTCCTTTGTACGTGTACGACCAGGAAGTATGAAAAGCTAGGGGGTTGTCCTCAGTACGGCACCACAAGCACCCCGACCTGCTTGGTGCATAATATTTGGGGTAAAGGTACCACCACATCATGGTACAGTTGGGGGAAATATTGACATGTGGGTTAGGTACTTATTTAACACACATATCGTATGTTCTCTGGAAATCCCGATATCTACCTTAAGCAACATTAGATTTTATACTTTACGGGGACCCGTCAGGGTTATTTCATGACCACTGATCCCGCACGAAGTAGGCTTAGGAGAAGTATGCCCGCACTTCGTGGTTGAAGATCTAATTGCGCAGTATCCACGTGGATTTATTTCCCTGCATCGGGCGTCGGGCGTCGGCAATTGTGAATAGTGCAAGCTAAAAATATCCCGAGTGCGCTGCATCTCAATACAGATATGCGCCCAACAGGGGGCTGTCCGGGACTACGGCGCCGTTGTCCAATAATTCAGCACCAGGCCGGACGGCACACTGTACGGTGTATGCTCCGATATGCGAGTAACGGTGGTAATTCCTACCCGGCGACGTCAGCGAACTAGCCAGAAGTGATACGATAACAGTTCGACATTCTAAAAAGGTGCGTAGATCATGGGGACTGAGAGGGGTTAAATGCAGCGACTTTATCTAGACGGCCTGAATACCTAGATAGTATCCTACATGGCTATCATATCATATCTATGCTA
Organism: Poronia punctata; assembly: GCA_022579005.1. Taxonomy (NCBI): domain Eukaryota; kingdom Fungi; phylum Ascomycota; class Sordariomycetes; order Xylariales; family Xylariaceae; genus Poronia; species Poronia punctata. The sequence continues at coordinate 25,645 of MU401760.1, forward strand.
CGACATATATTGCCCGTGTATGAGTTTAGTTCCTTTCCTACCATGCGGTAATGTCCTCGACCTCCGCTTCCCCGAAAGTGCTAGATTTCAACAACTGCCCAACACTAGCAGCTTCCACATTCTCCCCTTCTCTGTTCATGATATCCGGTAGTATCTTGTGCAGAAAATCCAAGATGTACATGTTAACCTGCTCAAACTGTAGAAGGAATGCGTCATGACCCTCTTGGCTATCAATCTTCTCCAACTTGGCATCCTGGATATGCTCGGCCAGTTCCTGTTGCTCGGCAAAGGTAAAAAGCCCGTCACTTTCGATCCCCAGCACCAAGGTCGGCTGCTCAATCATCGCCAGTGCCTCGGCTATACTATCGGCACGATATCGGGAGACGTCGTGCGTGTCCAGCTTTCTTGTGATGGCAATGTAGCAGTTGCTGTCGAATCGCTTCACGAATTTCTCCCCCTGATACCGAAGATAAGACTGCGCAGAGAAGTAGGTCGAAGAAGGCATAGCATCGCCTCCTGTAAGACTGCTCGTTTTTGGGCCGGAAAACTGAGGGTCCATGGACCTACCTATGGACTCGTCGGGCCCTGGAACCTCGGGCGGAGAGCTAGTCTGGCTATTGTTACGTGAGAGCCGCGTGGTCTTATGGCCATCGTTGTGAATCTGGAAATGGGCCTCGGACGGCGTGGATGGTCGCGGACGTTCGCGGATCGTTTGGCGTCTAGCTGGGTCGGGAATGTTCCGTCCAAATCGAGCCTCGAAAGAGTTACGGCTCCGGTATGTAAGAAGAGCGGCCATACGGGCAGCACCCAGGCCAGTAGTAGGCGGGTTATCGAAAGAGTAGTACCCATCCTCGTACTTCGGGTCGGCGTAAATGCTTTGACGCTGAGCTTCGCCCCAACTAATACCCCAGGCGCTGTGCCGGCTCGATGTCGCGATGGGAACTATGCAGCGGACGTAGTTCTTACCGATGTACGCCCACTCCAGCACAAGCATGCCCCCCATCGAGCCACCTATGACCGCGGCAACCTGGCGGACGCCCAACTCGTCGAGCAGGACTTTATGTAGGCTTCGCCGTGTTAACATGGGTCAACAGAAGTGACAAGTGTAATGGAAGTGACGGCGTCGGCTTACTTTACATCGTCCCGGATGGTAGTCAAGGGAAATTCTGGCCCATAGTTTCCGTTCTTAGGGTCACCATCCTTAGCCGTAACGGGGCTCGCCGTGCCATATGGACTTCCCAAGCTGTTCATACAAATGATGAAAAATCTCGAAGTGTCAAAAGCCCGGCCAGGGCCCCCGAGAAGCGGCCCCCACCAGTCACTCACGTCGGCTGACCCGGTCAGGGCATGGCATATCACCATGACATTATCTGCGTTGGCAGATAGTTTGCCGCGCGTTGTGTACGCCAACGGAACATTGCGTAGGGTGACGCCTGATTCGAGTGTGAAGCTAGGGATGATAGCAATTTGTTGGTCAGGAATCAGGGAGGCAAACGGGTTTTCTGGTTGTTCTTGAACTCGTGCTTAAAAACTGTTAGTCATCATCCAGTTCCGAGGGTTGTCTTCTGAGGGGTTGGCCGTAAGTCGGGACTAGTACCAATCCACTCACCATATTTTTCTGCATGGCTATCATTTTCGCTATTCTGCGACGCCATCTTCCCGGAGACGATAAAAGGTAATGCCATCTACTGCTTTCTCCCACGACCGAATGACCTATAATAAATAGACTTGAGACAAGTGGTGGCGGACGAGACACCTATCACCGGTACTACGTATGCCGGACCGATGCCGGCTTTGAGGAGTAGCAGGTAGGCGTGATAGGTATGACAAGCAAACTCTTGGGAGCTTTGTTATTAACAATGTATTCTCGGCCTCAGCATGAATTAATCTTTGTATATCTAGTCGGACTCTAGTTCGTTTTATATATCATACGGCAAGTTGTATATAGAATAGGGACCCCGGCGTTGAAATGCCCAGATAAGGTAAATCCGGTGCCAAAGTGGAATTTCAGGGTACGCCGAAGGTAGGAAGTACACGTAGGTACCTGCTGGTAGCTGGTGATTGTGGAAAGTGGACGAAGCTACTAAAGTCCCGCCGGTATCCTGTACGAATGATCTGTATCTACGTATGTGAGAAGGAAGAGTTTCGTGCATTACCTACATATCAAGCGATCATCTTTTACATGATGAAATTCATGTGCCTCTTGGTATCCAGACATGAATCTGGAATTTGCAGTTTCTCGGATTTATGCCCGCCGTTCTGCTGGCTGCGCTGCGTGTAGAACGAATTTAATCAGGTACCTAGGTAGGTACTTTCCCCAGGTCGCACCTGCTACATAAAACTTTCTGAAGGTACCTCTTCTAGGTAGCATGTAAGCTGTACCTACTGGTGGTTACGCTGGGGGTCTTATCAAATACGTAATAGTACTTGGATAGCACCTTAAATAGTGGAGACTTGCTGCTGACGTGAGTGTAGATCTGCTGGTTGCAAGGATAAGTAGACTACATAAAATAAGGGTACCGATATACAAAAAATAATGTAAAACAATTAAAAGTAGGTACTAAGTATAGTATTTACTTATATTTTATATATTTTAAACTTTTAAATACTTTTTTTTATTTTACTTTATATATAATATATTAATAAGTTTTTTATACTAGTTAATATAAGTTTATATACTTTAATTAGTATATTAAACTATATTAGCACTATAAAATTAAAAGTATAAATATATATTTACGCAGCTTTATAGTAAGTAAATAGTTATTTTTAAAATTTTTAAAATTATTAAAAGTTTTTTATTTTTTATTAATTTAATAGTACTAATTATGTTTATAATATAGCTAATATAAACTATATAAGTAGTAGTAATAGTAAAAGTACTAATAATGCTAATAATAATAAAGTTGCTTTTAAAGTTAATAGCACTAATATAACTTTTAGTTACTAGCTTAATATTTTACTATTAAAAAAATATAATAGATAAAGCATATAACCTGGATCTAAAGGTATTGGAAGTACTTTAAGTAACCAGGTATATAGTGACTTTATTTTAAATAAAGTAAGATACGCTGCGCGTATTTTAAACTATTATATAATATGTACTTATACTTAAAAAGTACTAAAAATATATAAAGCACCTTAGACTTAGTTAAATACTTTTATAAATTATAGTTAATTATATTATATTTTTAAGTATATAGTTTTATTTTTAATGCTTTGTACCTATTTTAATTTACTTTGTTTATTATAACTTATTATTAAAGTTATAAGCTTAGTTTGCTTATAAAAAACTAGTACTACTTTTAAAAGCTTAAAAGCTAGTTAATTACTTATAACTTTATTTTTAAGCTTTTATTTATAAACTGTTTAATATAAACTTTAACTTATTTAAAACTATTTTAAACATGTTTAACTTTTTTAATATTTTTTTATTTAAATAAGCATTTTAATATAACTTAAAAAGCTTTTAAGTATTTAAAATATTAAAAAATAAAATTAATATAAATATTACTTTTAAAAATGCTTATAACTAAGTAAAGTAGTATTAAAAGCTTAAGTTTATTTATTATTAGTATAGCATTTAGAAAAAAGTAAACTTAAATGCTTTTAAAACTACTTATAATTTAATAAAGCTTTATAAAAATCTTACTAAAAAAAAAGCAAAAAAAGTTATTATTTAGCGTTAACTATATAAATATTATAAAGCATAGCTATGCTACTTTAATAACTTTTAAAATAATAAAAAGCCTAACCTTTTTAAAACTTTAAACTTAAATAAAGCTAAAATTTAAGCTATATATAAAATAATAATTAATAAAAATAGTAAGCATAAGAAATAAGTTATTATGCTTTAAGCGTATTTAACTTTTATTTAAAATTAAGTTAATAAAATAGTTAATAATTGCTTTAAAAGCTAAGTTTAAGTACTTTAAAACTAAAACTGTAATTATATGCTTTAAAACTTTATTTAGCGCTTAAAAGAAATTATTACCTTATATAATATTAAGTTTTAATAAATTGCTTAAAAAATATATTATTAAGTGCTTACTAAAGCATAAAAAAGCTTAGTTAAGCTAAGCAAGTAGTATAAAAAATAGTAGGCAGTATATAATAAAGCTTTTAACTATAATGTAGTAAATATTAAAAAGCTACTAGTAGTAAAAAATTTTTTAATTATAGTAAGTACTAAAATTATATTAAAGTAAGCTTAAAATAAAAAAATGCAACTTTTTTGCTGCTAAGCTTTTAGCAAATTAATTTTAACGCTTATAAAATATGCTAAGATTTTTAAAAAGTATAATTAAAAGTTAAAAAACTAAAAAAAAGCTAATATTTTAGCTATTTTTATAATAGCAGTTTTAAACAACTTTAAAAAAGCAAAAGTACTTTAAGCAAAGTTAAGTATTAAAAATGCTTTTAAAAGCAAGTTTTGCTTATGTTTTTTTAAAAATAAAAAAAATAATTATTTATAGTTATTATATAAGTATACTTACTTCTAGCGCGCTATTATTAAATTTATAAGCTTTAAAGGTTTTTAAATAAGTAATAAGCATATTAAAAAAATTAAAAAGCGCTATTTATAAGCTAAGTAAAACGGACTTTAATAAAAAATTATAAAAAAAAGGTAGGCGGTATTATTAAAACTTATAAGCTTTAAAAAAAAAAAAAAATTAAATAAGCAAAAAAATTCTAGCTAAAGCAAGTATTTACTTAAAAATTAGATTTATATAGTAATTAATTTAGTAAGCTTTAGTATTAAAGCTAAAAACTTTACTATATTTATAATATTTAAATAACTTTAATACGTACTAGCAAATAATATAGTGTTAAATAACTATAAAGCAGTTTACTTAGTTAATAAACTAAATTTATTAAATAAAAAAAGCTTTTAAGCTATGTTTAATAGTAGCGTTTTATTTAGCACTATAAGCTTTTTAATAATTAAAAAAGGTTAATAAACAATTTAAAAGGTAATAAATAAGATTATAAGCCTTTATATAAAGGACTTAGTTTTAGAGAATATAAACGTAGTTAAAAGTTTTTATGTTAATATTGTTTTAAAAGCTTAACTTTAGCAAAAAAGGATTTAGTATTGTAGTTTTAACTGCTTGCTTTAATATAGATTAATTAAGCATAATATTATACTTAAAATGCTTGTACGTTATTATAACCTAGTTTTTTTTAAATATAAGCTTTAATTTTTTTACTTTAGTAGTTATTTAGTAAACTTTATAATATTTTTTAATATTTTATTTAATATTGCAAAGATTATAATAGTTACTATAAAAAAAAAATATTAATTTTTTAAAAATTTACTATAACTATAAACTAATTTAAAAAAATTGTAGTATTTAAAAGCAAAATATTTAGGTTTAAAAGCTTTGCAAGCTTTAGCTAATAAAGTATAAAATATTAAAATTTAAAAAACGCTTTATATTAAGTATAATAGCTATATTATTACTTATATAACTAAAGTAGTGTTTTGTTAAACTTTAAAGCGTTGCGTAAGTTAGCTGTTTTAAAAGATTTATTAAAATTTGTTTAATTATAAAAAAGGCTATAATAAATCTGCGTAAATGTTAGTTTTAAAAAACAAATATAGCAAAATGCTTTAAGCCTTTTTACTATAAAAAAAAAGCTTAGAACTAGTACTTAAAAAGCTTACTAGTTTTAAGAAGTAGGTAAAATGCTAGTTTAGACTTTCTTTTTGCTTTTTTTACTATAATAATAAAAAAGTAGTTATTGTTATAAAAAAAAAAACTAAGTATAAAAAGTAGTGTAAAAAAAAAAGAATTATAATAAAAACTTTACTTGTATACGTTAAAAAACTAGTAAGAATAAATAAATAAGCTAAATAATAAATTATATATAAGTTAACTGTTATAATAAACAAAGCACGTTTGCTTACTAAATTGTAGTTAGAAACAGTTTAAGCAGTAGTATAGTTATATAATTAAAGCTTTTTAAAAGCTTATAATTTTTATAGCTTACTTAAAAAGCTTTATATATAGTTTATATATTATTTTTGCTAATATATACTAAAAGTAAAAAAAGTACTAATAAGTAATTTTAAACTAAATTACTTAAAAATAGTAGTATATAAATATAAATGCTATTTATTAAAGCAAGATTTTTTTATAAGTTATTAAAAATAAGCATTTAAAATAAAACCTTAAGCATATATAAAATATATAATAAAGTATATAATAATTAACTTATACTAAATTTAAATATTTATAATAAAGTAAGTAATTATGTTTAAAAATATAAAGTTTAATAAAATATAGTTTTATAACTTAAAAAAAACTTATAAGCATATTAGTTAAAAAATAGTATAGTATAAGTTTATTAAAGTTAAACTAATATTAATATTATTTTTTAATAAACTTTTAAATAATAAGACTAAAAATATTTTAAGTTATAAAATACTACTTAATACGCTGCTAGCAATAAAAAAGATTAAAGGTGCGCTTAAACTAACTAAAAGCTTAAATAGTTTTTTATAAGCTTATAAGTTAAAAGTAAGTATAATATAAAAATAAGTAAAGCTATTAAAAAACTTGCAATATTAGTAGTAAAAACTTATAACTTTTAAAAATATACTAAAGCCTTTTAAGCAAAGGAAATAGTATAACTAAAAACTTAAATAATAAAGCAGTATATTAGTAGTACTTAAAAAAAGTGTATAAAATATAAAGCAGAAATTATAAAGATTAAGTATACTAAAAAGGACGCTATAAGCTAATATTAATAAGTAGCTTAAATAAAAAACGGCTGCTTTAAAGCGTTTAAGCTTATAAGGTAATAAGGTAAAGTATTAAAATATAACTTTAAATACTTAACTATATTTAATAATAAAAAAAAAAGCTTTAAAGCATTAAAAAAACTTTTATAATACTTTAAAGCACTTTAATACTTTTAATATACAACTTAAAAAAAAGCAAAATAAAGCTTTTAAAAAAAAGGTATAAAGCTTAAATACTTTTAATATAAAAAAGCTAAAAATAAAAAAAAAATATATTTAGTAAAAACTTTTAAAATAAGTTAAAAAAAGCAAAAAACTTTATAGATTTTTACTTTATAATAAAGCTAAAAAAAGCAATTAGCATATATTTATAATATTTATATATAATAAAAATATAATTATAATACTAAATAATAATAATAAGTATTAAAAATTTTTTTTAAAAATATTTTTTTTAAATTAATTAAAAGTAATTTATTAAAAAAATTAAAAATATAAGATTTTATACGCTATGTTTGCAATAGTAGTAAAGTAAATAAAGGCAAAATGTTTAAGTGCTTTTTTAAAAAAGAAAATTTATTAAAACAACCTAGTAAAGCTAAAACCTAAGCATTAAAAAAACTTTATAATGTATTTGCTAAAAAAGTATTTTAAAAAAAGCGTAAAAAGAGAGCTAAATTAAATGCTTGCACTTAATATTATAAAACGTATTTTATATAAAAATGCAATAAGCAAGCTATTACTATTAAAATAGGTGTTTGCTTATAAATTTAATAAAAAAAAGTATTTTATAAACTATAAAGCTAAACTAGTAATAAAAAGAAATTAATAAGTAACTAATATTTTTTAGTTAATTTATATAGCTACTTTTACTACTTTAACCTTTTAATTAGTTATAGCAATAATAGCTTATTTTAGTTTTAAATATAAATAGTATAATATTAAAAGCATATTTTTTAATATAAGTAAAAAAAGTAAAAAGCTAGTAGTGTACAATATGCTTAATAGTATAAAAAAGCATTTTAATAAAGTTATACTGCTTTTAAAAGCATTATATAGTTTAAAAGACTTGCTTTTTTTTTAATATAAAGAATTTTTAAGCATGCTAATAAAACTTAGTTTTATACTTTTTAAAAAGAAACTTTGCTTGTTTTATAATAAAGACTGCTAAATATTAGTAGTTTTCTATATAAACAATTTTTTAGTACTATACTTAAAGTTTTATAAAGCGTAAGCGTTTTAAGTAACTTAAAGTATTAAATAAGTATATAAAATTAAAAACTAAAAAAATATTATATAGTTTTTTAAAATTAAAGTAGTAAAAGATAAAAAAAAAAAAACAATTTTCTTGTTATATAACTAATATATTAAAAAAGTAGCTAAGCATTATAATTTAGCTAATAAAAGCTAAATACTATATATACTACTACTTTATAAAAAACTGAGAAAGTTTAAAGGTATAGTAATAAAAGCGCAAATTAAAGCGTATTAAAAGCGCGTAAAATTAATTATATATATAGCAATTATAATAAAAGCAAACGTTTTATATGCTATATTACTTTTGTTAAAGTTTTTAACTAACTTAGGTTTAAAGTATTTAGTTATAATAAATTAAGTAATTAAGTATTTATATTGTACTAAAAAGCTAGAAATAGTAATAAACTATTTTTTTAATAGCTTATAAGCATTAGTAATAGTAGGAAATATGTTTTTTGCTAACAATTTAAAAATACGGCAATTTTTTTATAAATACTTAATAAGTTTATAAAAAGGCCTAATTACTTAAAAAGCATATTAATAAAATATAGTTTTTATTTTTACTATAAAAGCAAAGTTAATTGTTTTAAAACTAATAAATAAAAAAGCTATAGTGCTAAAGCGTTTAATAGCTAATATAAAGCTTAATTTTAACTAAAACTAAAAAATTTACTTTAATAATATGTAAGTAATTTGCTTAGCAGTAAAAAATAGAAAATATATTAGTACTTAATTAAAACATGTTAATATATAAAACATATAAATATATAAGCAATATTAAAAAAGCTTATTTAAAATTAAATATATAGCAATAGCTAATATATTAGCTAATAAACTTACTAAAAACTTATTTTAAAAAGCGTTTAAGCATTTTAAATTACTACTAAACTTATAATAAATTTTAATACTATTACTTAAAATAAGGAATTAACTTTAAAAGGTAGCAAAGCATTGTACTTTAATTAAAAAAAGGCGTAAGTATTAAAAGTTTGTTATAAGACTTTAATATTTATATTTAAACTAGCTAAGCAAAACTACTTAAAAATAATAAATAATAAACAAGCGCAAAATAAAACTAATTTAATTTTTTTTAAAAGCTTTTTTACTTTTTACCTTTTTTTTTTACTTTTTTTTTTTAAGCATTAGCAGCACGCTGCTAACTTTAACTATTATAAGCTTTATAAGCATTATAACTACTACTATGTGCTTTTTGCTAAGAAGTGCTAAGACTTTAAAAACTAATAGTAGTATTTTAAGCTAAAATAAGCTTTTTATTATTTGTTATAAGCTTGTTAAGCTTTACGTTTTTAACTTTATAACTTTTTAGCTTAAGCATTTAAAATATAGTATTTTATATTTTTTTTAAAAATATTTACTACTAAATATTTTTTTTAAAATAAAAGTAAATAATGCGCTAATAAAAATTGTTGTGTTAACTATTTAAAGTATTAATATACTTATATAACTTTTTTACTTTTTAAAATAAAGTTAAATACTTATAAGCATTAAAAATAAAAGTAAAATACTTACTTAATCTTTAGTAGTTACTTTTGCTTTAAGTATTTTAAATAAAGTATTAGTATATAGTATAACCTAAGTAGAAAGTAGGCAATAAGCTTAGCTAGTAATATAATGTAAGCAAAAATGGTAATTTAAATTAGCTATATTATAATAACTAATTTTAAAAAATAAATAAATAAAATTGCATATTGTAGCTAAAAAATAATTAGCATATAAAATATTTTAATAAGTACTTAGTTATAATTTAAGTATAACTTTTTGCTTTTTTTTATAAATAAAAAGAGCAGGCGTTTTAAAAACAGCTTTATTAGTACGTAGAAGCTAATTTAAGGTATATAGCTCTATATAATTATAATATAAAATATAATCTTTATTTGTATTAAACTTGCTAAACTAGATACTATTATTGTTATTATTATTGCTTTTTTTATTAAAACTAGAGCTAATAAAAATAAAAGTATTTAAACTAAAGCTAATAAAAGCAAAAGTATTAAAAATAGTTTATAAAACTTATAGCTATTTATTAAGCACTAGATTTAAATTAGCGTTAAATAACGTATTTAAGCGTTGTTTTAGTACTTAACCTTTTTTTACTAGGCTAAGGGCGCGTAGTAAAACAATATATATAAAAAAAAAAAACTTTAAAAGGAGACTTTAACTAAAAATAGGAAAACTGCGCTTAAAAGCTTTTTATAGCTTTTAAGCAATAGCTTTTTTTTTTAGTATAAAAAGAACTTTTTAATAAAATAAGCAACTATATAGTAAAAGTAAATTAGTATAGTTAAATAAAAAAGTAAGCATTATAATATATTAAAAATGCTTTAATTTATTATATAAGACTTTTATAATAATTTTTATTATAAAAATAAATATAAGGCAAAAAACGTGCTTTTAATTAAAAAATATAATAAGTAGTAGCTTATAATGCTAACTAAAGCAAGGCACGCATTTTTTTTGCGCGCTAAAGCTTTTTATTTTTTTTAAAACTTAATTAAAAAGTTTGTAGTATTAAGGTATTGCTTATTTATACTAATATAAAAAAGGGATTAAAAACTAGATTAAATATTATAAAAAATACTATAGCAAAGATAAAAAAAACATTTGTAGTATTATTTAGTTGCTTGCTAGCAACTTGCACTTTAAATAAAAGCATAAAAGCATTTATAATATATTTAAGTTGCTTGCTAGCAACTAGCGCTTTAAGCAAAAGTATAAAAGTACTTGTAGTATTATTTAGTTGCTTACTAGCAACATTTTTATTTATAATATTTTTAAGCTGCTTGTTAGCAGCTTTTTTTATATTATCTTGCTAACGTTAATAAATATAATATATTATAAAATTATTTTTGCTTAATAAATTAAATAGTAAAAAAATAAGTAATTAAAGCGTACGCTTTGCTTGTTATTTAGTATGCTTTAAAATATAAGTAGCGTTTATGCTAGCAAAGATATTATATATAAATACTATACTAAAAGTAATTTTTGCTATTAAAAAAACATAAGCGTTATATAAAAAAATAGCAAATTGCAAACCTTAGTATAAAAAATATAAAAAGTAATTATAAGCACTTTAAAAGCTTGTTTAAATATAATAATTTTTTTATAAGTATTAAAATTATTGTTTAAATACTTATTAGCTTTTGTTATAAAAGTTTAACTAATAATAGTAACTTTTAAATAAGCATTTATATTATTGTTAAAATGCTTATTTTTTAATACTTGCTTTATAAAGCTTTTTTTATAACGTAACTAGTTTTGCTTTTTTTTAAATAGTAAGCTAATAATTATATTAAATATAGGTATAAAATGCTTTAATAAAAGTAAACTTATAATTAAAATAAGTTAAATAAGCATTATAAGTAATATAAAAAAGCTTGCAAGTATACTAGCTTTATTTTTTTTATAATAAAGTATTATAAGAGCTAAGTTGCGCTTACTTACGCTATAAAAGTCCTTTATATAGGCTTAGGCTAAAAAAGCAGCAAGATCTTTTATATTAAAGTTTATATTTATATGTACAGCTATAGCTTAAAACTTTTTTTTTAATTAACAAACTATTTATATACTAAAAATAAGTTTAAATTTTATATTATATACTATAAAATAGCGTAGTAAGCATTAAACAAAAAAAGAAATATATATATTATTTACTTTATAATTAAAAAGCGTAATAATGTCTTAAATACTTTAAAAATTAACTAAAAACTAATGCTTATGTGCTAAAAGGTAGTAATAAGTATATAAAATAAAAAAATATAAGGGCAAGGATGTAAAAAAAAAAAGGTTAAAAAATTTAAAAAAGTATTTAAGCTTATAAAAGTATTAGCGCAAACAAAGTAAACAAATAGTAAACGTAACTAAATACTATAATATAATATAAAATATTTAAAAGTACTTAGTTTAAATATAAGTATATTTAACGTATTTATAGGCCTATATAGACAATAAAGTACTAAAGTATTTAATTACTTTAACTTATTTTAACTATTATATATTATAATGCATTTTTAAATATGTACTTATATTTAAAGAAAACTTAAAAATTGCTAGCATTTATATAATTACTAGCACTTTATAATTATTATAACGTATTTTAAATACGTAAACGTATTTAAAAATTAGTTTGCATACGCTAATATTATTATTTTATTTATAATAATTTCTTTTTATTTACTTATATTATTTTACTAGTTAATATTTAAAGCTGTTTATAATAGTTAGCCTTAAATAAGAAGTATATAATAAATAAAGCATATAACCTAGATTTAAAGGTATTAAAAGTACTTTAAGTAACTAAGTACATAGTAACCTTATTTTAAATAAGGTAAAATATGCTATGCGTATTTTAAACTATTATATAATATGTACCTATACTTAAAAGGTACTAGAAATATATAAAGCACTTTAAACCTAGTTAAATACTTTTATAGATTATAGTTAATTATATTACATTTTTAAGCGTATAGTTCTACTTTTAATGCTTTGCACCTATTCTAATCCACTCTGTTTGCTATAACTTATCGTCAGAAAAAATATATAAAAAGTATTTAAATTGTTTTTAATTTTAAAAAAACAAAAGCAAAGCTTAATTAATACTTTAACTTTATTTATAAAGCAGTAAATAAGCAGCAAAAACTTATTATAAAAAAGT
>MU401761.1:0-38319 GCA_022579005.1 Poronia punctata
TTATAGCTATTAAAAAATTAAAAAACTAATATTAACTAATTAAAAGTTATAATTTAAAGTAGTTTTTAAGTATAAAAATTATTTAAAACTATAAGTAAAGCTTAATTTAGCTATTATAAGCTATATATATTAAGAAAATATATAAATTAAGTAACTTTTTAAGCAAAATACTATTAACTTTTATAAAATTTATTAAGCTACTTTTATATAAAAAAACTGCTACTTATTAAGAAGTCCGTTACTATTAACGTAAAATTAAATTAATTATATATATTATAGTTATTACTAAACTTAATATTGCCTTTGCTACGTTATAGCTTTTATAATTTAATAATAACCCTTTTTTTACTTATTACGCTGCTGCTAACTAAGTATTAAACTATTTTTAAGCAAATTAACGCTTTGCTTTATAGTTTAAAAATAAAAATAAGCTTAAAGTAGCTAATAATTTATTATTTACTAATAATACTATTAATTAAAAAAGCTTATAAGCATATATAATGCTTTTATTTAGTAAACTTATTAATTAAAAAGCAAATAAATAAAATATTATTATTACCTTTATAACTAAAGCTAAGCTTTTTATATTAGCTTAGGCTATAAAAAAAGCTATATTTATTAGCTAGCTTATTAATAAGCTTAGCATTAATTTAAAACAAAAGCACATTACTATTTAGTATAATAACTAGTAAACTATTAGTTTAGTAAATAAAGATATTGCAATACTTAAAACAAAATTATAGCATATTAATATATATAATTACTAGTTGTATTAAAAAGTAATTAATAAAACGCTTTAAATAGTTTATATACTAATAAATTTAATAATAGTAAATAGTTTTATAAAGTTCTTAGTATAAAATAAGTAAGCAAGCTTTTTATAATAAATTAATTTAGTTAACGTTAAAGCTATTTAAACTAAAATTAACTAGCTTATTACTATAAAAGTGCAAAAAAACTAAGAAAATAAATTAAAACAATTTAAAATATTATAACTATTACTATAAAAGCTATAATACTATAAAATAAAAGTATTATTTATAGCTGCAAAATAAACTAGTATATTAGCTTATTTTAAAAAAGTATATTAGATTTAATAAGTTATAAGATAATAAAAATTAATATAATGCCTACATAGTAAAAGTTATATAGCTGTAGTAAAAACTACTATAAAGAAAAAGGTCCTCTTATAAAAAGTCTTTCTTTACTTATTTAGTATGTGCAAATTTTGCAAAGAAGAGAAGTTTTACCTCTTTACGCGTACATTAATCAATATATACAATTTAGCCATTTATACTAGTTCTGACAATTATCGGGGCATTTTCTCCCTACCAACAGAAATACCTAGACTACAGTTTCGGCCGATAATCTACCGATGTCAGATCTAACAAAGGCCACTACTCGTACTTCCGAACGGAGCTCCGGCCTGACATTGCTTTTTGCTATTAGTGTTCCCAAATTGGCAGGGTCTCGCCGGGTTAGGAGCAAGTAGGTAATTATTACTTGGAGATATGGATGATTAGACAGCCAAAAGAAATTCCTGTCTGGAAAGGGATATATCCGAATAAAATTCCCATGTGGAATATACCACCAGGACCGTAACTCGCAAATTCTCTCGAGAATCGGCTCCTGTTGTCTCAAACAAACCTTAAGACAACCTTTGTCAACAATGGCGCAGAGCAGCCGTTCTCCGTCGAGAGCGGACATAAACTCCCAGGCCACGATCGGGAGCAATGAGCGCACACCACTATTGAGCGATGCAAGTAATACCGGAGCACTCGCTGATACTGAGCAGCAACAGCGTAGTTCCGAAGGGGAGGAGGAGGAGGAAGAAGCTGTCATCATCGTTCCCGATATCAAGGGCATAAAACTTTGGACGATCCTAGGCGCTTGTTGGGTTGGTGTCTTCTTCGGTGCCATCGACGCTAGCGTCATCGCCACCCTCTCTGCTCCCATATCCAACGAGTTTAGGAGCCTCAGCCTTCTGCCATGGCTAGGAACGGCCTACCTAATCGCCAATGCCGCTTGTCAGCCGCTGACGGGCCGGGCCACTGATATCTGCGGCCGCGGCAAAGGATTAATCTTCAGTAATGTGTTTTTCGCAGCCGGCAATCTCATCTGTGGGCTTGCGCAGAGTTCCACTACCATGATCATTGGCCGTGTCGTCGCCGGCATCGGTGGTGGCGGCCTGATGACTATCAGCACTTTCCTCGCCACCGACCTCGTGCCCTTGAGAGAGCGTGGGATCGTGCAGGGAATCGGGAACATCTGCTACGGCACCGGCATGATGCTAGGCGGTGTCTTTGGTGGTCTCATCAACGACAACACGGCTTGGGGTTGGCGACTTGCATTTCTCATCCAGATACCTCCGGTCCTCGTCTCTGCCATACTCGTCGCCTACCTTGTCCGCATACCCCCTAAAGTCTCGAATCAGTCCTATCTCGCCCGCATCGATTTTACAGGTGCCTTGTCACTTGTCACCTTCCTGGTCCTACTCCTCCTCGGGCTCAATGCAGGCGGTAACCTTGTACCCTGGGTACATCCGCTTCCCCTCACGGCCTTGCCCCTGTCTCTGGCAGCCCTGATATTCTTCATCGTATGGGAATCCCGGGCGCGATACCCCGTCATTCCGGTCCGTCTACTCTTTGACAGGACAGTTTTTACTGCCTGCATGACAAACTTGTTCTGTTGCATGGTCCAGTACCAGGGTCTCTTTTATATCCCTTTGTACTTGCAGACCCACGGAGCCAGCGCATCTAGTTCCGGTCTTGTCCTTATGTTTTCGCCCTTGGGAATTTGCATCTTCTCTGTCGGCAGCGGATGGGTGATGAAGAAGACTGGGCGCTATATCGGCCTTGGAATACTGCTGGTCTCCTTCATGGTAGTCGCCTCGGTGATTCTGACCGCTCTTCACCAAGACTCCCCAGTCTGGCCTCTAAGAGTCGTCTTCTTCCTTCTGGGCTCAGGTCAAGGAGGCATGTTGACCGTGACTCTCCTCGCCTGTCTAGCGTCTATCGACCATTCCCATCAAGCGACCATCACTTCGGCGACGTACGCTTTCAGATCCGTCGGAAGTACCGTGGGTATCGTGATCGGCGGCACCATATATCAGAACGTGCTCAAGACCGAACTGTGGGAGCGTTTCGGACATCTCCCAGGTGCAGCCGATGAGATCAAGCGTATCAGAGACGATCTGGATGAACTGAAGCATCTTCCGGAAGGATGGCACGATGGTGTATTCGCCGCATTCCAGGACGCATTTCGAGGTGTCTGGATCACGATGTTGGGATTGGCTGTTTTGGCTTTAATCAGCGTATCTCTGATGAAGCAGCACAAGCTTCATTCCACTCTTACACGGAATGAAGGAGATTGAGGGAAGTAAAGTCGGTGTTTCATCTTGAGGTGCTTTCATATTTATCGGACAACCCAACGTATAACAAGCAGATCTAAAATAGTGTGTATGTCCTGCTAGTTAGAAAAAAGTAGTATTAGTTAGTTAATAAAGGCATGTCTATTGTAAGCCACCATCTTTGTGGACGTTTAGGAATAGTGGATGTTGTAACTGCAGTAGAAAACAAGCAGCATAAAATGAGGGGAGAGCCACTTCAGAACCAACAGCTTCATATCCCTTGTTTTTATTTTATACCTCCCCCGTCCCCGCCTTGATGTGACCTAACATTCATCCTATCTCCCATCACTACTACATATTGTTCCAACTAATCATCGCCGGGAATTATATCACTGATTCTCAACCATTAACAACCAGTATTCAGACGTTGGACTAGGTACCTTATTTGAACCCCAAAATGGCGGCGTCGCCTTCTATCTACAGACTGGATATCGAATCCCTGTTCTCCAGCCTCAATGAGCGAGAGAAGCTGTACAGTCATTACATGGCCAGGTAGGTAAATCCTATGTATTTATGAACAATTAACTTTTCCCTACTTACACCTCATCATCGTTCAGGGCCGCCTGGTCAGGCACACGTATTATCTTCCGCCAGGTATCCCCCGAATCAGAAGCGATTTTCAACCTGATAATGGGACTCCGGGAGTTCTGCGGCGGCAAATGGGACATCTTCTCGGACGACGACGTCGATGTAGATGCATTTCTCCATTACGCAGCTACCTTTCTGTCCAATGTGGGAAATTACTATGTACGTAAAATCGATTAGGTCTTGCGGAGCAGTAAAATGTGACTAAATCTCGGAATAGGGCTCAGGAGACCAAAAATTCATACCCAAGATGAGTTTCCAAGCAATGAAAACCATGGCATCCCAGGCTCCACAGCTAGCGACTCTTTTCGAAAAATGCAAAGACATGTTCACTACGCCGCCGTATAGTCTTGGTTTCCCGGACTCGAGCAATGTTTCGCAGAGCGCGTATTATCCTGGAGACCAACGTATTAACAGGGACGAGATCGCGCTTGTGTCCGGCGCCTTAGACGATGCGGGCGTGTTTCCCGAGAATACGCGCTTGACGAAGGATGGCTACAAGGCATTCACAGTGCTTCAGGCATCTGTCGAGACCGCGCCAGAGGAATCGTTGCATTGTGCTGATTCCGAAGTCCAGATTCGTTTGCAGAGGGGTGACCATGCCGCTGACTTACGACGCGTCTGCGAGTATCTGGAAAAGGCCGCAGAGTACGCAGCGGACGAGACGCAGCGGCGGTACGTGTCCTTGTGCGCGGAGAGTTTCCGAACAGGGAGTTTGGACACGTACCGCGAGGGCCAACGGGCGTGGGTCGCGGATGGAAAGCCTAAGGTAGAGAGCATATTTGGGTTCGTCGAACCATATAGGGATCCGTATGGTGTCAGGGCCGAGTTTGAGGGTCTTGTGGCTGTTGCGCATGCTGGCGAGACGGAGAAGCTTGTGAAGCTCGTGAGTCGCTCGGATGAGTGTATCAGGAAGCTGCCTTGGGCGTCGGCGGGTAACAATGGGAAAGGACCATTTGAGAAGTCGCTTTTTGATCCACCGGATTTGTCTAGTATACATGGTGAGCGTGTTCTTTTTCTTCGTCGTCTGTTCATACTGACAAGGGACCAAGCATTGGCGTATTGTTCCAGCATTATTTTCCCTGGAATAAACCTCCCTAATGTAAGTCGATGCAGCTTTTTTCGTGCTGTACCTAGTACTTCATTTCTCATATAACATATGACAGTACAACGATATCCGCCAGGACGTCGGCTTCAAAAACGTCATCGTGGCAAACCGCATGGTAGCGGAGAGCACCGCTGCACAATGGCCGTTCGTACCCGAAGAGGAGATGGAGATGTTTCAGAAGCACAAGTACCCCGCCTACTACTGGTGGGTAGTGCTTCACGAATTACTTGGGCACGGTACAGGCAAGATGATGATGGAAGAGTCCAGCGGCAAGTTCAACTTTGACGAAAAGAACCCTCCGGTGAGCCCTTTGGATGGAAAGCCCATCCGTTCGTGGTACAAACCTGGCCAGACGTGGACAAGTCAGTTCAGTGACCTGTCCACCACTGTTGATGAGTGTAGATGCGAATTGGTGGGAGCCTTCCTCATGGACGATCCCGAGGTCTTGGAGTTGTTAGGTTTTACGGAGGAAGGTGATATCAAGGCAAGCGGTCGTAAGTTAAGACTTATCTTGTGTCGCTTCATACGGTTGAACTGACAGTGAAAGTTACTTACAACTTATACCAACAACTCGGCGTTGATGGCCTGCGTGGGCTGGCAAACTTCAACGTCGAGAGCATGGTAAGTGTGCTTCTATCCATTCGGAACGGGTAGGAACGTTCAACTAACTTATTTTAGACATGGGGCCAAGCGCATAGTCGGGTAAGTGCTCTGGACTGAAGAGCTCGAGTAATGACGCTGACAAGGCAGGCACACTTTGCCATGTTGACTTGCCTCCTGAGACACAGCAATGGATGTGTCCAAGTACACCACGACGAGGATAAGAAAAGACTTACCGTATATATCGACCGGTCTAAGATTATGAGTTACGGGAAGAAGGCACTAGGCCATATGCTACTGAGACTTCATATGTACCGCTCCACGGCAGACGTCGAGGCTTGTCGCCAGTACTACGAGGACCTCTCTCGAGTAGACGAGGAAAAACTCGGATGGCGACGGACGGTCCTAGCCAACAAGCCGCCTCCTTTGTTGAATGTTCAAGCCAATACTTTTCTGGAAGGGGACACGGTCACAGTGAAAGAGTATGACAAAACTTGCGCGGGCATTGTGGAGAGTTGGTATGAACGCCAGGTGTGATGTGCGATGGGGAGAGCTCAAGATCAAACGCATATTGTCTTCTCTCTCCTTATCCTTCCGGATGTTGAAATTGGTAAGCTACTTGAACTACTTGAAGAGCTACTTGAATAAAGGCCAAGAGCAACCCTACCCCTCCGATTATGATTACGGCCCAGAACGTGAGCCACGATGCAGAATCTCGGTTATCCACCCACAATTCGACCCAAGACCTTGGTTTCCGCTGACTGAGATGATGGCTCAGACGAACGAGCTTGCATCGCAAGTGCGGAAAGTCTCTGGCCATTTCATAGACGTCACGCTGTTTGATGAGTCCAGGTGCCAAATCGAACTCCTTATCGATGCATAAGCGCACAAGCATGTCGTCTCGACGCCGCATCGGTATGTCCATGAAGGGTGTCAGTTTCTGGAATAGTCGTCTCGAGCGCATATTCTGCCCGAACAACAGTCGGTAAGATATTAATACTTCCCCCAGCAACTCTACTATGTCTTCCTCGGTTCCACAGGGTAGAGAGTCAAGCACTTCGGTTCCGCATGAGCGGAGCACACCGTGATTATCCTCGGGTTTGCCCAGATTGGACAAGCAGAAAGAAGGATACCGAAACACGTAAACAATCTTAGCGTCAGTGTCGAGTTCAAGGTGGCATGCTAGACTATCAGTCCAATGCACCGAGACGGCCCCGATACTTGTGAGGAGAAACAAATTCAAAGTTGAAGGGTCGATCGACTTGAGCTTGTCGTATAGTTTGACCTCTTCGTTGTCCGAGAGGCTGTTGTAGTTTGGAGGCGGCAGCATCATCCCAAACGCCAACAATAAGCGCGAAATATGCTTATTGCTAGCTCTCCTACGATCTTGTTTTATGACCATATGGCTCCATCCACGATACCCATTTGTCTCATCTACGATGCTAAACTCGTCAGGGGGACAAGACAAAACATCAGGCCGGTAGAGCATAGTCAGCCACCCAACGACGGCGAATACCAGAGTAGTCACTGATTCGAGGGCCTGTTCTTCGTTTCCGACATTGACGATGCCGTCCTCCACAAGCGAATCAGTGATGCTGGTAAGAGTTACCCCATCCCCTTGCCTCATAATGTCAGATATCTTCATGCAAAGCGGTAGGAAGGTACCGGTTAAGCATTCCTCAGATTCGCAGTCGAAGCCCGGTAGACAGTCAAATAGCGATGCCGGCTGTAGCATGAGTTGATCTCTGAGCCACCAGCCGTACCAGGGCAGATCCGGGAAGACATCCCCCAACGGATTCTTAAGCGCATAAGTGGATTTGAGTCTTCTGTTCAGCTTGAGACCTACAGTATCATCTGTCAGTTCCCGAGCGAGTATGGAAGGGTCGGTGAGACGCACTGAATGTACGAGCCTTGTTTTTTGATTTCATGATGCTTTGGAGTCTGGAAGTATGTGAGATAGGTAGGTACGGCTCTAGGCAGAATGGAAGTTTTGGGTCATTCTGGCAACCTACGAGTACGAGTAGGTCGGGAATATTAATATGAGATACAACGCCCCATATGTTTGGCAAAGGCATACAAGGGTAAATGGTTGAATCGTGCAGCCAACTGTTCTAGGTTTCTCCAAGACTAAGCTAAAGGCAGCCCTGTCAAAAGGGGTTGCGAAATTACTCGCCTGTAATTGGAAAAATACATGTATAAGCGCCGGAGCATACCAGGAATCATGCATTTTGCACGTCTATTTGCGTGCCAAGCTAACAAGCCATCGTTTGGACCAAGCCTGACGGTGTTAAGGTACGCGGCTGTAGAAAAGCAACTCGGTTGCCGATCCTACCATCGTTAGCTTGCCACGCTTGCTTCAGCTGCTCAACATCCAGAAACCAACCCGGTTCCTGTGTTACAAAAATATATAATAATATATTTCGCCCTTCATCTGAATCCTCTGTCATCATACTTATATAGGTATATGAAAGGTATGTCACTCACCACTTGAGTTCAAGATGGTGCGAATATCTCGCTTCAGAATGCTTCTATGGCTGCATGTAACGGTTACCCCTGCAATCGCAATGCCACCTTGTCAGCCCAGTCAGCCTTTTGCGGCGACTTTTAGGTTGACTCGAGCTTGGTGGGCTTGTTTACAGGGGCGGTGAACAACGGCTTTCTCTTCTAATAACCCGGGTTCGCCAACTGTCTACAGTGTCTTGAAGTCTGCATAGAAATGTGCCTTGACCCCGCCTGCATAGGAACCTAACCCATGTGCTTTAGGTAAGTACCTACTTTAGCTAAGTACCTACCTGTATTGAGATGGTCAGGTTAGCTTGATGCGCGACTGCCGATAGATCTCCTGAGAGGCAGGCAGGAGCGAGGGTGGAACCGCAAGATCATGGTTCTCACGCCTCGCGACCTCTGGTTAAAGGAAACGCGCTTCCCAGCATTAAAGCCCAGAAAAGCTTATTCTTCATCTCTTCCAATGTCCTACTTGGGTTCTGTTCCAGGTACCATCCACTTGTCTGTATATGTATACGTTTATAATTGATTGGGACTACTCGTACATTGGCGGAAACTTTGAATTATGCTGTCACGGGAATTTCGTCTAAACGGAACTCCCAATACAAATTTACCTGTACTCTAGTGCTTCTCTCCTATCATGCTTCATACCGCGGAAAATACACCTACGATCGAGCAGTAAGTCCATGGAGCCAAGATTTGTCTCCATCTACCCTAGGTACCTGAGTCAAAGTGTCTAGGCTGAAACTACCTAAACATAGGAAGCCTCGGGCTGCAAAGGCCGTGTGGACGGAGCCGCTGGAGCGCTTTCGAGAGAACCTACATGGTAGCGATGACTTTCATATCGTGAATCAGATACATTCTCTAAAAGATCTCATGGAGCATCTTGAGACAACCGGGACGCAGAACATGAAGGCCGCGATTATCTTCAGCAAGATGGCACCAAGTATGGGATTCTTGGTTACCTTTGTAGACGTCGTTACACTTGCCTCTGGCGAAGATCCGGCATTCACCGCGGCTGTATGGGGAAGCATCGGAGCGCTCCTGACACTAGCATCCTCTGCAGGCAACACGCTTGGCGAAGTCGTAAAAATGCTGGAAGAGCTAGCCATTGAGCTCCCGAATTTTGGCTATCAGAATGATATCTTCCCTATGTCCTCGAGACTTGAAGCTACCGTCGCCGAACTTTACACCGAAGTCGTTTGCTTTTACGCTCGGACCATACACTTCTTCCGCGGCCACCCGCGAGCTCTTGTCTCAAAGGCTGCCCGGGCGAAATTAGATGACGACTTTATTCGGACGGAGAGGTGCATCAAACGCTTTTCTTTACGTGTAGAGAACGCTTTAGCTGTACAGAGCGAAATCAAATCGGCACCCAAAGGCCAAGAACAGAAACACGGACAAGTAGAGAAGAGGACTAAGTTCCAACACATACCTCTTCTACGAAACAGCAGGTTTTCTGGGCGCTCAGCTTATATAAAAAAGATACGGGATACGCTGGAGCCGCCACCGAGCCACCATCCCTATCAGCGATCCATGGCTTTGTTCGGGTTGGGCGGTGTGGGTAAAACTCAGCTTGCTCTCCACTACGCGTATGAAAGTGTGACTAAATACGATGTCGTCTTATGGATATCCGCCGATACTACCGCAAATATCGAACAGAGTTTCGCATCAGCGGCACAAGGATTAAACCTATATCGGACTTCGGAAGGGTCCCAAGACTCAGCTACAGCCGTTTTCAAAGTGAAAAACTGGCTGAGTTGCACAAGTAGGTTGAATGCCATTTTTCATTTCCAACATTCGCTTATATACTAACATGAAGTACTCAGCCAACTCATGGCTACTCATCTTCGACAATGGAGAAGACCTACGAGAACTAACAGAGGCTTGGCCCGCAAGCTCGCACGGTTCTATACTTCTCACCACCAGAGATTTTGATGTTGCGCGGAACCCTGAATCAGTCCTCCTTCAAGTAGAGCCTTTCAACAATGAGGAAGGCAGCACGATGTTGTTGAGATACATTGACGCTGAGTCGAACAGAGAAGCTGATCAACTAGAGTATGCGACAACGCTATCCAAGTATCTCGGCGGCCTTCCGCTTGGCCTGAGTCAGATCGGTGGTCTTATTGTAGAGCGAAGAATGTCTCTAAAGGTTACTCTCGCCTTATACGAGGGGAAATCTACGGCAATCCATGCGCGCAAACCTGCTATTCACGGATACGAACATACTATAGACACGGTTTGGAATGCCTCATTCAAACGGCTGCCGGAAATCTCAACTAGACTTCTGCAGATGTTAGTCTTTTTTAACCCAGACTCGATACACGAAGATATCTTCATACACGGCTCTCAGCATATAGATGGACTCGATGCTGGATTTGATTTCCTTGCGGACGAACTGGAGTACGAAATGCTTCCACCTCGCGCACCTGATCGTAATTTCTGACTGTCGCAGCTTTGGGGATGCAGAAGTCCCTTTGTTTCGGTTTGCCTTGGTAAACAAGGATAGAGATGAACCTATTCTCTCATTGCACCGACTCGTCCAGTCTGTGACCCTCGACAGACTGGATGAAGCCAACCGAAAGATGTATTTTGACGCCGTTGTCCAGCTTCTGTCTTGCGGTTTCGCAGACAAATGGAGCAATGACGTCGGGTCACAAATACACGCATGGGAGAGGTCACAGAAATGCCTCCCGCATATCATTCATCTTGAAAGCCTTGTCAAACGCCATTCCGTACGCTCTTTTAATGGCCAGCAATACGCCGAGCTACTACTCCGATGCAGTTGGTAGGTGAACAACACATAGTTTCCCGATTCTCTCAGATCGACTGACCATGGCGCATTAAATAGGTACCTGTATGAGCGTGAGATGTACGACATTGCTCGAAACATGGTAGAGTCTGCCATCAACTCCTTCGAAGATAAGACGACCCTTGCCCATGCTAGCGCAATAGACCTTGTAGGGCTCATAGACCTCGAGCTATGCAAGCCTGAAAGAGCACTTGGTCCATTTAAAGATGCCCTAGAGATACGTAAAGTTGTCTAGGCACAGACGACGCCTTTGTAGCCACCGGTCTCACCAACCTAACTCTGGCTTATACAGGGCCAGGTAACCTAGATGAGGCTTACTCATTTCATCAGCAAGCGATCGATATCCGGCTAAGGACGAACAGCGACCGTATTGGAAACCCATACAGTAATCTGGCATGTTTGCGCCTGCGCATGGGAAGGCAGGATGATGCAGAGGAGACTCTATCTCGCTGCCCCTCGCTCAGAGACTTTACGGATGAAACCTTGTTGAAGACTGGAAATCCGCGATTTTCGGGTGATATGGCCCTTTTAGCACGCATACGACTTCAACAAGGGCGTGTAGAAGATGAATATCCTTTGGCGTCCAAGGCGCTCGCCTTTCGACAAAAGTTGCTCGGAAACAGGCTAAAGACTTGTGATTCGTTGTATGACGTGGCTTCTATCCTGCATCTACAGGGCAATGACGGCGGCGCGATGTTAGTTCCCGCTCAATCCCTAACTGTCTGATACTTTGGAAAAGTGAGCGTTTGGAGCGGTTGGTCGATATTGCATCATCTCTTAATGAAGGTGAGCGCCAGCTAGCTCGCGCGCTGTGGAAACTGTCGGTATTGTACTCGGCAAAAGAGGGGGGGGGGGGGGGGGGGGGATGCGGAGACTACTCTGGCAAGGGCGGTTGAGATTCGGGACCGTTTGCGTCCACAGGATATTGGTTCGCCTGCAAACGAGGAATTTTTCTCGAAATTGACGCCCTGGATGTTGTGGTAGGATGGCAGGCAAGGGTCAGGAAGACTATCTACGTAACACATAGCTAGTTCATATAGTCAGGATAATATATTGGGATGAAAATGAACAAGGTTGATGATTTTTAACTGGGTATTCAAATAGAGACGCAACCTTAACTTTTAATGCTTAGTATACAAGAAGTTGTCCTACTTCGTCTAGACAAGTTTCCAGACGCCGTCTGTTATCTCGATCTTGATCTCCCTATTTTCATCGATACTCCTCCTACCAGCTTCAAGAATCGCGGTAGTGGCAATCGTATTGCTCAAAGTAGGAAGTCCCTTGGCGTCCAAATCCGAAGGCTTAAGCGAACCTTCGTTGACAGCACGGCAGCCATCGACAAACTTCTCAAACGAGATATACCCGTAACCCGACTGACCATTAAAGTTCCCATCCTCATCAGGGGCGTAACGCATGTAAAACGGGTTGAACCACATCAACTGACCAGCAGAGTCATCAGCGACATCATACCCGCGCTTGGCCTGATTAATCCTGATCTCGCCGTCCGCAGCAAGATAGTGGAAATACTGGTTCGAGTGCACACCGGCCTTTTGCGGCGCCGTCCATGAAGCAGTATACACGCCCGTAGCCACCTTGGAAGGATCGCCCTGTTTCTGCCAAGTCACCAGGACGGTAATCGTGTCCTCTGTCCCGTCCACACAGCCCATACTCGTGGCGATCCCCTTGGCAGCCGAAGCGGAGACTTTGACGGGTACGAAGCCTTGTTGCGAAACCATCGAGTCGCAGATATCAACGTGGTGGCTGTTGAGATAATACGATATATCCGAATCCACGCCCGCCCAGGCCTTGAACGTCTCCAGCTGCGACTTGGGCTGCGACATGTAACTATAAAAATAATTGAAGTCGCCCAATCTCTGCGCCTTGTGGCACGCGTCCGCATACGTGAAGTCGTAGCGTTTGTGGTGCTCGATGTACACGTATACGCCTGCGCGCCTGGCTGCTTCGACGAGGGATTGGTGGTGGTCCAGCGTCTTGACGGCCGGCTTGGTGATCATGACGTGGATGCCGCGCTCGATGGCGTATAAGGCGATGTCGTAATGCGTGGAATCGGGGGTGAATATCGTGATGGCGTCGCCCTTTTGTAAGCTGTCTATGGCTTTTTTGTAGGCCTCTGCGTCCCGGGTGGAGGAGTCCCCGGGGTAGGAGATGAAGGATGTGTCTAGATTGTTGTAGACTTTGGTGATGTTTGTTTCCAGATGTTGGCCTTTTATTTTTAGACTTGCGGGTTAGTACATAAAAAGTGTACTTGGTTTTGGTGAAAGAATAAAAAAACTGACGTATAGCTGGGAATTTGCTCCCGTTTGTCCCGACCATGCTTAATTGTCCGACTTTTCCTCTTCGTCGCAGGTCGAAGAGTGTCAGGGCTACTACGCCGACTTTCTTGTCTGAGCCTGAGGCGCCGCCGTTTACGAATCCTGTTGTGTATTCGCCCGTCCCCACCTGTTTTGGCGTTAGTTGAATGTTTTCATGATGGAAAATGAGGTCTAAGATGTTTCTTTCTCACCATCAACACATTTAGAGGTTGAGCCGCCATCTTGGGATGATTGAATGTTACTCTTTCTCAAACAAGACTCGGCTGGAATAGAAACAAACCAGGAGGGTTCTCAGTTGTTTGAAATTCTTCCCACTCCAAGCACGTCAAGATACGTAGGGAAATACTGAGCAAGCGGAAAATGAGATATAAGAAACTCAGTTCTTCACCATGACGACGAATATCGCGAAACAAGCGACGGGATATGTCCACGGTAGGAACTTACCTTTTCGTCTTCGGAAGAATTGAGGGGCAGTTGGGGGTTGCACATCTACACCAGGATGGATCGATCAAAGGGGGTTGTTGGACTAGCGCTAGCGTCACGTTGGACTTGGGATCGTAGGTAGACTGCATCCATTAACAATTAAAGGTGGCAGGGTTTCAATATCCCATTACATCTCGGAGAATCGTGTATCCATGAATCAAAAGCTCAAACAAGGTAGGTCTTGAAGCTTTATATCAACTCTCTTCCTACACTGACACCGCCATTTCGATACATTGATGATGTGTCTTGGTCAAAGAAGCCGAGTAGTCCCTACTCTCGCTATACCATCTTGTTTTTGGATGACATCTTCTTCTCCCAGTCGATTATACTCCGAGTAGTGAGGTCAAGATACCAATGCAAAATGTTAAATACCTTGTTTCACGCGTTCATAGACTGGTCGCGATGACAATTCTAAAGCGAATTAAAGGAGGGGGGTCATTATTCCCCGCCCCCACCTTACTTTACTCCAACGCTATACACATACCCCGCCATTTCTTCACAAGCCGGTAAACCAACATCCTTGGCGTCTTCATTTTTTGTCTTGTCAATTTCAGGAACCATTCATAAGATACTACCAGAGTTGAGAATATATAGTGTCGACTTGTACTCTCTTGCTACTAGATTAATAATTGGTGATCCTGGGGTTTGGGCTTGAAAGAAGACTGGGACCTTAAACTTTGTGGGAAGAAAGAGAGAGAGAGAGAGAGAGAGAGAGAGAGAATCAAGCATCCTGAGTGGTGGAAAATCATACCCCGCATCGTAGGTCGTCAACGGGATGAGACTTCCAGACTTGGGGAGATACCCAATTCGGAGCACAAGGTCAAGTGGAAGGCGAAGAGTAGATGTTCTGCCTATGTTTCTGTCTGTGTCGGTCTTCTTGCAATCTTCAACATATGGTCAATTGTTTGCATTTCAGATCTTATGGTTAAACGATAATATTTGTAGCCCATATTCTGACGATTTTCGCCTATATCTACCTAGGAAAAACCAGTGATTTGAAGGGTTTGGGGTTTTTGAAAAGGTTAGATAGAATATGTGAAACTAGATATACTATGACCTGTTAAATTCACATTTCCCGTTCTTCGACAATTATTGGTCAATAGAAAAGCAGGAGGTCATCATTGGCTACTTGTATGGAGGTAGGTACGTGAAGAGTCTCCAACAAGACCAATATAGCACCGGATCGGCAAGGGATCAAAACCAACTATACCAAGGGATGCTGTATACCTACATACTACCCCGTTTGACCATCGTTGGATACAGATCTGTTTGGGCGGCTTTTGTAGGTAACGGCGTGGCTGGCCCTGTTTCATTATTTCTTGCTATGTGACCCAACCTCAAGTAGGTACTTTAGTTATCAGCTTGGCTTCCTAGGACCTAGAAAATGTTGATATGTAATGTAGATAGATAGATGTTTCATATCTCTTTCGGGCCAAAGTCATCACGAGTTTCAGCCCCCCACCACTCATGACTCCACTGACGGCTTAAAAACTATTGATTATAGTAATTATATACATACATGCAATGATGGGACATCGTTTCTTCATCGTGGGGTAGATCAAGAGGTCTTGTTCTTTATCATAATAAAAGTGTCTTCCCCCCCACTACCTACCGGTAGAATTGTATTCGAGTTCACTTACATACCTCGGGCAAACTTATATCCCCCATCCCTTCGTATTAGCCAGGTTAGCTATTCTGGACCATATACAACAGATCGTCTTTTAGATCTCTCCTACTTTTTCAATCATTGTCCTACTAGAATTTAAATTCACCAAGGATCTAGCGAGTAGCTTCATAAGAAAAAAAAAGAAATGTCGACCACCACCCCCCGCCGACCATTACCATGCGGAATCTACGCCCCAACAATGACATTCTTCGACCCCGCGACCGAAGACCTCGACATCCCCACCATAAAACGCCACGCGGAGCGTCTCGCCCGCGACGGCCTAGCCGGCCTCGTAACCCTCGGCTCCAACGGCGAGGCCGTCCACTGCACGCGCGAGGAGAAACTCGCCATAACGCGCGCGACCCGCGAAGCCCTAGACGCGGCAGGATTTACGCAAATGCCGATAATCGTCGGCACGACAGAGAGTAGTGTCCGGGGGACCATCGAATTATCTAAAATGGCAGCAGACGCCGGCGGCGATTACGTCCTTCTTCTACCGCCTAGTTATTACAGGGCGCAGGTCGACGAGGATATGATCGAGGGGTACTTCACCGCCGTGGCCGATCAGAGTCCGTTGCCCGTCGTGCTGTATAATTACCCTGGCGCGGTCGCCGGCGTGGATATGGATTCGGATTTGCTGGTTAGGCTTGGACGACATCCGAATATTGTAGGGACAAAGTTCACGTGCGGAAGCACGGGGAAGTTGACGCGTGTGGCGCATGCGCTGGATGCGAAGACGCCCGGGTCGGAGGGAAGTGGGTATATGGCTTTTGGCGGGATATGTGATTTCACGGTGCAGACGCTGGCGTCGGGCGGGAGTGGGATCATTGCCGGGGGAGCGAATGTTATGCCCAAGGTCTGCGTCAGGGTGTGGAATCTATTTGCCGAGGGAAAGATTGACGAGGCGGTGGCGCTGCAGAAGATCTTGTCGCGGGCCGATTGGTTCCTCACCAAGGCCGCTATTGCGGGCACGAAACAGGCTATTCAGAGTTATTTCGGGTATGGTGGGTATCCGCGCCGGCCGCTGAAGAGGTTGGATGAGGCGAGGGTTAATGCTATTGCGGAAGGGATTAGGGAGGTTATGGAGATTGAGAAGTCTTTGTAGACTAATCTACGGTCTACCTGACCTTCCCTTTCTCTTCCACACATGAAAAAGGGGTAATTCGCGCGAATTAGAATGGTTCGGGAATGGCGCGGATGATAGCAGCACAGTAAATTATTTGTCCATTTGAAACCGAAAGGCAAACCCCCTTACCTGCCTTCTCCTTGCCTAGATATTCCTCAAGCAAAGGAAGATGACACACATCGCTTGGTGCATTTGTTATCCACCGCATGTTTCCATACATTACAAGGGATGCGATTGAATGATAGGATACTCGTCCAGTCTTACATATATACACAAGGCGCCTACAAGTAATAGAGAGATTAGAAGAAAACCAGATGAATTAGAACTTCAACTTTTTACTCAATTTGCTCCCTTGGCACGATTCAAACATCGATATAGACCGCACGTATTCGTCCAACCTTGGTATTCTACCTTTCCCGCTGGCCTCGTAATGGTCGGCCTATAAACTCTAAACCTCCCCTTCATTTACACGGTAGATCTGTGGCTCATAGCGGCCTGCACATCGTCAGATTTCACCGAGCTGTATCGCCTGAGTTCATCCCGTTCATGTTCGGCGTATCTCTCGGGACGCTTAGAGGATTTTGCCTCTGGATAACGATGGATGAAGACGTGTTGATTTTCGATGAAGAAACGGTCGATATCCTCCACTATCCTCTCATTAGCTCGTGTAATACATTGCTAACACAGTTAAAAAAAATGGATTAAAGAGGGGAAATACTCACGCGAACGGCCGGCTGTCTCCGGATAGAAAAAGTACACGATTGGTATAAACGAAAAGTTGAAGACGGTCCAGATGATGTAAAATCGCCAGTGGATTGTACTGAGGCCTATGGGGGTGATTTCGACGACGAGAAAGTTACTGCAATCGTTCCAAGTAAGCGCAGGTACTCGTAAGGGGTATTTATTTAGAAACGCCCTTTACAGACTTGACGAACCGAGGCACGCGTCTTCCGCCTCGCTCCACAGTCACAAGGAAGAAAGACGAACAACAGATGGATCTTGCTTACATGATCCAATTGGTGGCCGTGCCCAACGCAGCGCCTTTCGTCCTCATGCTGAGGGAATTAACCTCGGTGGGATAAACTAAAGAAGGGCATCAGTTCGACAGCTAACGGCATAACACATCAGGTTCCGGGGATACTCACGCCATGGTACGCCTTGGAAACCTATGCCGAAGAAAACGTAATAGAGAAAGAAGAAGGCGATAGATGCCTCGGCCCATTTCCTATTCGCTGTAAATCCAGCCGCGGGGTCTTCGCTATATCGGATACAAATGGTGAGGACGGCGTAGCAGAAGGACTGGCCGGCCGCAGCATCTGTCCAATTTTAGTTTCGAGGCGAACAGCGCGTGTCATGTATTGTAAGTTGCGCACTCACACATCAACATCTTTCTTCGACCCCACCTCTCAACGTTCGGGATGCCTATCAGACTGAACAGCAGGTAACTGACCGAGTTACAAGCGGCTAACAATCTTGCGAGCTTGTTTGGCAACCCTACGGACTGAATCAAGACGAGTGGGAGATAATACGATGTGACATTGATACCCGACTAAAGACCAAGGTTAACGACTGCGCCAAAAGGGATGGGCCTTGGATTATCGACAGTCGAGGACGAATGTAGGCAGGGATAAATAATACCACTTACAAACTGCTGCATCGCTTGCGCGCCCATTCCCAGCAAAAGACGACGCATAGCACAGGTACCACGCATATCTCCAGTCTTGCCACGGAGCAGCATAGACCAGGGGATGGTGTTCTTTCTCTCGTAATTCACAGCCCATTGGATTTCGTTGGACTGCGTCCTGACATAGGGATCCGTGACATCGACGCCTTCGAGGGCTGCCAATACCACATCAGCCTCTTCGATACGGCCCTTGGCAATGAGCCAGCGAGGGCTTTGAGGCAGCCATGGGACGGTTGCGAAGAGGATGATGATAAATAAGAACTGGAGTGCGAGTGGGAATCGCCAGGCGACGGAACCCGGGGCATAGGATAAGCCAAATGTCACCCAGTTACCTAAAGTAGCCAGTGTTATTAAAGGGTTTTGCAACAAGCACGCGCGAACGGGTCTTCGCAGTCACACTCACTGAGTGAGAATCCAAAGATATTAGTTATCATTTCGATGACGATAAGCTTTCCGCGCCAGCTAGTCTTGGAAGTCTCCCCTTGCCAGACAGGCGCCGTCGATGTATTAATACCGTTACCGATCCCGGCCACCACGCGGCCGACGAACATCTGTGGCAGACCATACGCGGCAATCTGCAGGATCGCGCCGATACTCATGATGGTCGTGCCAGTCAGGATGGTATTCTTCCTGCCAAACCTCTCGCCGATATATATCGTCGCTAACGCACCGAGGAAACATCCAATATCGTAGATAGCAGTCACCGTACCCTGTATCTTGGGGTCGCCCGCGATTCCCATCCGCTGGAGGAAGTCCTCGGTGACGATGACGCCGCCGAAAACACCTTGATCATAGCTACAAAATATATGTTACGATGCCGGCTTGTGGGATCGCCTCAAGACGAAAAAAGATGGGATATTAGGTACTATACCCGTATAGCGTCATGTCTGTCGCACATGCCACGGTCACCCAGAAGGTGAGCCATCCTCCCTTCAGCCCGAAGAATGGTTCACGGGCCATAGTCGCACTGCTAGTAACTGCTTTTTATCTTTCGCCTTTTATCAGACGGTCTCATTGAAGGGTGGTCGATAGGAGTGAGCCGAGCAGAGCCGAGTATTAGGGATAAACTCGGGCAAACAATGGAAATCCAGGCCTGCCTTGGACTGTTTTTGAGAGACCAGCACTCATTCGCCCCTCTTAAACAAGGTTCGCGCCGGTCAAGCTTCGGTGGGTAAACCCCAATGCTTTCTGCCTCTGATATCAGTCCGTCTTCTTCAGCCCGGTCTAGCGTAATGAAGCACGTATTGTTAAGAATACAGGGTTCGGCGCACGGGTGACTTCAGTGTATGGAGTGTCACCCGAGTAGAACTAGGAGTATAGATGCTCCCCGATGTATGGCAGGCAACTGACTCGACCAGGATGATCGCCGTTGTCCGTCATTTCCATGATGCCCCATAAGAAATTAGATAACTGGTAGCACACGGAGACGCAAAGATCGTGAAAGATCGTGGCAAACGTTGGTCTCTCCTCAAGGCGTTTTTGCGGTGACATCAGGAACATGTGCATAGATTTAATGAACAAACCAAGAAGACAAGTCCGGGGTGCATCGCACTGACAAGTTCGATTTTATGACTTAGTCCGGGATAGGGGCTTTGTTGTTCCATATGAGTCTGACCGAAGCCTTGGAGCTACTGGTTTGCTATAAGCCTATACGGAGGTGAAAATAGGGGTCCAGGTGATGGCTGGCTACTGCTGGCCCGTTGCAGGAGACAATACCTAGACGGAAAATCACGACATCTCATCAGTTCCTAGCTCTCAAAATATTATTGGGTACCCGTCCTCAATTAATGGGAAGCGACGCATATTCAGCAACCGTATTTCTTTTCGTCCTCGGGCTGGTTGCTTAACGTCTTAAGATGCTGTTGATGTACGTGTTGGATACGCATGCCATGAAGCAAGCGAGGAAGGCGGTGAAGGGCTGGTGGTCCGTGCTTGAACCCCACGTTGATTTTCTGCCACGACGACTTCCCAGGAAGTCGCAAGCGGCTTTGAACCGCATCAGCGACGCGGGGCACTAAACTGCGAACATTCAGCACCTTATTCACTACCTCAACCAACACAGTTCCTCGATAAACCAGCGGGAAGTTTGGAAACGTCTTAACATAGTGTTTATATCTCTCGTTTTCAGCAAGACACACCAAACCGGAGTTACGTACATACCTACACAACCCGTTATTCGGGTTGGTCAATTGAATATATAGCCCCTCCATCCAACGTTAGGATTAGATAAGTACATTAAAAAGCCGGCAAGATGGTGAACATCACAGAGAAGATCAAGGAGTAGGTGGAATGTCCGACCCTGCTATTATAACGCTTATACTGATGATTTCCAAGGATCGAGGATGAGATGAGGAGGACACAGAGTAAGCGCTCGTAGTCCATCGCCCCGAGAGGCGGTCCGATAGTCCTTCCGCGACGTATCTCGTGCCATCTGGTATGTCATTCAAGTCTACCTAGCTCGTTCTCGCTCAGGCGCAACGAGACGTTCTTTCACGGGAAGGCCTAGAGGATAACCTCTCGGGACGGTGGACATGGAATGAAAACTGACTTGGTTGCCAATTTTCTGACGAAGTGGTCGCAATATAGAGAACAAGGCGACAGGTAAGATTCAAACCACTTAAGGCGATTCCGGAGAGATCTTTTTCGAGACATGTAGTTGACACTTTCCTAGAATATCATCTTGGTCTACTCAAAGGGTAGGAATCTCCCCGCAAGCACGATAGTTTTACTACGTTGCGAATGAGTTGTAGCTAAGATTTTTGCCCCTATAGAAAGCTCGCCCGGCTCCGAGCGCAGCTACTCGAACCCGGCCCAGGCGCGGGCGGCGGAGGTGGCGCCGGGTTCGACGTGAGTAAGAGTGGAGACGCGAGGATAGCATTGGTAGGGTTTCCGTCTGTGGGAAAATCGACATTTCTATCCAAGGTGACAAAAACGCGGTCAGAGGTAGCTTCGTACGCCTTCACGACGTTGACTGCCATCCCTGGCGTGCTCGAATACGGCGGCGCTGAAATCCAGCTGCTCGATCTACCAGGTATCATCGAAGGTGCCTCGGAGGGTAAGGGTCGCGGAAGACAAGTCATTTCGGCCGCCAAGACAAGCGATCTCATCCTCATGATCCTCGACGCAACGAAGAAGGCAGAGCAGCGTGCGCTGCTAGAAGCAGAGTTGGAGGCAGTGGGAATCCGCTTAAACAGAGAGCCACCGTACGAGATCGTATCCTGGAAACGCAATAGGATTTTAAACAGCAGCTAACAAGTACAGGAACATTTACCTAAAAGCGAAAAAGGCCGGCGGCGTGAAAATTACCTTTCAGTCACCACCAAAAAGGCTCGACGAAAAAATGGTATTCAACATTCTGCGGGACTACAAGATGTTGAACTGCGAGGTATTGGTACGGGACGATGAAGCCACAGTCGATGATCTGATCGACGTCATCATGAAGGATCACCGCAAATACATCAAGTGTCTGTACGTATACAACAAGATCGACAGCGTGTCCCTCGACTTTCTAGATCGGCTGGCCCGCGAGCCACAGACAGCCGTCATGAGCTGTGAGCTCGACCTAGGCGTCCAGGATGTCGTCGAGCGTTGCTGGCAGGAACTGCGCCTCATCCGTATCTACACGAAGCGTAAAGGCGTCGATCCTGATTTCTCCGAGGCTCTTATCGTTCGTAGTGGAAGCACTATCGAGGATGTCTGTGACCGTATCCACCGGTCGATGAAGGAGACGTACAAGTATGCGCTGGTATGGGGTGCGAGCGCGCGCCACGTCCCTCAACGTGTCGGACTAGGGCACCCGGTGGCAGATGAAGATGTCGTTTATATAGTCAGCGGGTTCAAGGCTTAAGGTAGTTAGCTCCTCAATTATTTCACGATAGGCCAGCTGCTTGTTTCCTTGGGTACAAAATCAAGTGACAAAGAGCGAGCCGACCACATGTAGGATATTGCCGAGTCATCTCTTCGTGAGTCATGCGTAGTTGTATTTTGTCATATCAAGTCGTCAAACCACCTCACCGCTATGGATTAAGGCAAGTCCTGTAGCGTAGACTTCTACGGGGGTTACTTTGCTGACCAACCCATCTATCCCTATCCATTTCCGCAAAACAAAACGCCGTTATGACCGTGACCCGCTCTTCTGAGAGCTGCACACATGCGAAAACACTGCCTCCTAAACAGGACCAGGGGGAAAAAACAAAGCAAACACATCGCCGCGACGCCACCGTAGCCCATCAGTCGGTCCAATGGGAGGAAACTCCGGGAAGAAGAGAGAACCCAAACTGGAATGAGTCCGAGCCCCATGCCATGCCAGGAAAAAAAAACAAGTTAAACATATTGTTGGTACAACGGTTTAAATCCTAGATGGAAAAAAAAATCCAGGGATTGTCGTATCGTAGGTATGTTGTTTTTCTCTATTTCCCTAGTGGAGCAGTACGGTCCGATGACGAGGAAGGTGTGACGGTTCTGGCGCCGAGCACGTTCTCGCTATCAAACTTCTTTGCGGACGCCTGGGCGAAGAGAGATTTGGGTTTGGCCCTGTAGATTGTGCGTGTCAAGCAAGGATTAGCTTTGTTCTTTCTTCTGTGGGGAGGGTGGAAGGAAGGAAAAAACTACTTACTTTCCGGCATGTCGACCCTTGAGGGCAGTCAACTTGGCGGTGCAAGGACTCATGATTCCATCCGAGGGAGAGACGTACTGCTGGCTAGCACTAGTATTATTGGGGCCGAGGTCAGCAGAGAGTATCGCCTTGTTTTTCACAATGGTTTTGGTTTTGTTTGTCATGGAGGAAGGAGCCTGTTTTGCTGTGGTGGTCACGGTCGTGGTACCAAGAAGGCCAGTAGTGGTAGTTGTGGTGGTGGTGGTGGTGGTGGACATTTTTTGGTGGCGGCCGTACTTCTCTTCCTCCATTTTGGACTTTAGGACCTGGCGGTGGTATTCCATGCTCTTGACATCGGACTTGGTGGCGCCGGCTCCGGTCTGGTTCTTAAGGCTGTTGTTGGCATCCTTCTCGGACAAGACGTTGGCGGCGGTGGTAGACATCTTTCTTGGGTTGGACAGGTGTTGTTCCTTGTATGTACGTGGTGCGGGGTTGGAGGTTGGGTTGTTCGGGAATGCTGGTGGCTCTGGTTGCTTCTTTTTGTACTGAGTGTTTGTTTTTCCGGTAGAGTGTTGCAATTTTTGTTTACAAAGATGTTTGTTGTTCCTGTCTATCAAGGGAGGAGAAACAAGGGTGAGGGAAATAAGCTTTCTTTATGCACTCATCAAAACGTCGTTGACCATTATGATGTTTATCCACTTCTAGCGCACTTTCTGGCAGACAAAATCTTAAAATGGGACCGTGCGAAAGTCAACAATGCCTGTTGCTACCATAGCAACGGCCCACGGGCATTCGCATTGAACCGCACCCACTGCCATGTTACTCCAACCTAGCCTATTTGGGCAATTCAGTACAACAGTGTTTTATGTGCAACAGTCATTTACAACTTATCAGATCTGGACTACAAGATCAAGATGTAACATTCAATGCTGCCTTCTCAAGTACACGTATATACATAATACCCATCTACATACTCGTACACATACGCACGTACAGAAAGCCCATGGATACTATCGTATGATAGGGAATAAACAGCTCTCCACAATGCCGATGTCAAGGTTCTATCCAGAATCCAGATCCCCATAATACCCGTTCCTCTACCAAGAGAGGCATACAAGGTGACGGGGTAGGTAAAGGTTCTTGGGGTCACTCCTGCCAAATCATTCCTGGTCGTCCTCGCAACCATGAAGCATGCTTGCCAACTCATTCATGCAAAACAAAGGTGACTCATACATCCTTGCAACACAGTAACCTTGCGTAGCATTCCTGGCTTCATTCATGGACTTGAATGCCCCATCATCTTGGTATCAAGCTTTGTTTACATACGTAATCATATATGAGAATCACAGCTCAAGCGCAACAATCAGGGCTGGCTAACAAACATTTTTAGCCATGTGCAACGTTTGAAAGTGGGGTCAGTGGAATGGGTAGACTGGCTATTGTCAAATATTTCCAGATTCTTTATTTTGCTTGGCTATGTAAGTGTGAGATATATCGCCAATATACTATACACATTGTAAAACATCCATATTAGACCGTGCTTTCTTCTATAACTTGTGCTGGATGTTGGTGCCCGGCTGTAGTCTTTGCAGGCTGTACTGCTTCAGCAATGCGTCGGTCTTCTCCTTTTGCGCCTGGATTTTTTGTGAAACTTCTTGACCTCTCTTGTTCTCGTTACGACCCATTTGTTGCAGATGAACCTCATCTGGTCCATCTGCCAGTCGCAGGGTTCGGGTCTGAGCCCACATGCTGGCAAGGGGTGTGTCCTGGCTTACACCAGCAGCGCCAAAGGCTTGGACAGCTCGGTCAATGACGGTCAATGCCATCTGTGGAATCAGGACCTTGGCCTCGGCGATCTCCTTGAGGGCTGCCTTGGGGCCTAGCTGATCCATGCGTACAGCTGCGTTCAGTACGATCAGACGGGCAGCGTCGATTTCGATGCGAGACTTGGCCACCCATTCCAGGATAACACCATGTTCCTTTAGCTGCTTGCCGAATGGTGTCTTCTTGGGGTCGTTGATTCTCATCAACATCCATTCCAAGGCCCGCTCAGCAGCGCCAATGGCTCGCATGGCGTGGTGGATACGTCCGGGGCCGAGACGACCCTGGATGATCTCAAAGCCGCGACCCTCTCCTAGGACTAGGTTGCTGGCAGGTACCCGGACGTTGTTGAAGCTGATGTGTCCATGTCCATGAGGGGCGTCATCGTAACCGTAGACGTTCAGCATGCGGTGGATTGTAATGCCTTTGGTGCCCGCAGGAACGATGATGACGGATTGCTGTTTGTATACATCCTTGTTGTTAGGGTCAGACTTGCCCATGACAATGTAGACTTTGCATCGCGGGTCGCCTGCGCCGCTGGACCACCATTTCTGAGGGTTGGTTAGCAATTGTCAGATGGGGCTTCGGGAGATTGACATACTGTTCCGTTGAGAACATATTCGTCGCCCTCTTTGTGCATGCGCAGTTGAATGTTTGTCGCGTCGGACGAGGCAACGTCGGGTTCCGTCATCAGAAAGGCCGACCTGATTTCTCCAGCCATCAAGGGCTTGAGCCACTTCTCCTTCTGCGCATCGTTTCCGTACTTGGCAAAAACCTCCATGTTACCGGTGTCAGGGGCAGCGCAGTTGGTAGCCTCTGAAGCCGTCCGCGACTTGCCCAACCACTCAGCCATCAAGCCGTATTCCAGGTTTGAGTAGCCAGGCGACTCCTTGTAGTGGCCCTTGGGCAAGAACATGTTCCAAAGACCCAACTTCTTCGCCTTCGCCTTCAGTTCCTCCAGGATAGGGGGATGGCTGTTCCATCGGCCGTTGCCCTCGCCGATCTGGGCTTCGTAGACGGGATCCGCTCTGTTTGTGATTGTGTCTGTCAGATACTGCAAGATTGCTACTACCAATTATCGCCCGGGAAGGGGTCTATAAAGGCCGCGCTTACGGTATACATTCTTCTTCGACGAATTTGGCAACGATGTCTATGGTTTGCTTTGCTTTGTCGCTTACGCGATCAGCGACCTAAGATGTCGGTCAGCTTCAGCATGACTCGGTAACGGGGACGGAAGGGCACATACGAGGACGGGGATTCGGGCGGACATGTTATTTCAATTATCTGCCTGAACTTGCTTGAGATTTAGAATTCTATGGTAAATGATACACAGTAGACAGGTTCTAGACAATGTTGAAAGGACCCTTTGCACTTTAAATCAGAAAGGGACAAATACATGATCGCAAATACAGCCACCCGAGGCCTAAGGTAATCGGTATTACCGGCACTGTGACCGAGGTACTGGCGCTACAGCGGGGTAGCTAACCGGAACAAGCAGTCGTTACAGTGGTGCCTGCCGTACTAAAATCCAACATACGATCTGGGGAAGAGGCCTGAGAACCGGACAGACCGGGGGAAGCTCCACCAAAACCCCCAATGAGGGTCCCAAATTGGGGTACTTCCCGCTTGTGCAGCATGCCCAGCAGCTACCCCTATCTGCGAAACGCTGTTAAATGCATGACCCGCTTATCTTTCCCAGTATCAAAGTATATCATCTTATCAAATCCACGCTAATGATTTCAACCTGCAGCCTCAACCTTCAGCCTTGTTGATATCATACAATGCAATAGGTAATTCATTGAATGCCTAATTTATCTCCCAAAACTTGATCTTTTCACCGTCACTCTTACTCGATTCCCCGGACAGCGATTGAAACCACGATATACCGAACAGTTTTTCGTTGATCTTATAAACGTCCTCCAAATGTCCGACGAAACAGCGCTTGTACCGGCGCAATCAGGCGAGGTCGCCGCGCCAGCGCCAAAGAAAGTTAAGAAGATCATCAGAAAGAAACGACCCGCGCGCCCGCAAGTCGACTCCGACTTCATAACGGGGGAGCCGCCACCACAGACAGGTACCATATTTAACATATGGTATAACAAGTGGTCTGGAGGTGATAGGGAGGACAAGTATCTTGCCAAAACTGCTGCGAAGGGGCGCTGCAACATACAAAAGGACAGCGGATACACCCGGGCAGATAAAGTGACTGGTTCATATTTCTGCCTATTCTTTGCAGTAAGTCGTACTATCCTTATTCCCACTACTAGGGGTCATCAGCAGTTTAGTCTGGTAGGATCTGTGACGATGTAACTAGGCTGACTTCAACTTGTGTCATATGCTGATTACTATATTCTACAGAGAGGTATCTGTCCCAAAGGCCAAGATTGCGAATATCTACATCGGTTGCCGGGAATCCACGACCTGTTTAATCCAAACGTCGATTGCTTCGGCCGAGACAAACATTCCGATTACAGAGATGACATGGGCGGCGTCGGCTCTTTCTTACGGACGAATCGCACAATATATGTCGGGCGTATACATGTCACCGATGACATAGGTGTGTCATCGCTGTACCTAATAGGGCCCCTGCCATTGTGATGCTAACGAGGTGCAGAGGAAATTGTGAGCCGGCACTTTGCGGAATGGGGACAGATCGAGCGCATTCGTGTACTGAATTCCAGGGGCGTAGCCTTGTAGGTTTTCCAGCGTTGCCTTCTACCTGTTTGGATCTTGGATGGAATAAGTGCTGACTCGTACCATCATAGTATCACATACACAAACGAGGCCAACGCGCAATTTGCTAAAGAGGCTATGGCGCATCAGTCTCTCGACCACAATGAGTGAGTAACTTCCCTCCTTACTGGTTTTTAATGTCATGGCCTTTGTCGCACTCCAAATTCCATCTTGAATTACCGAATCGACCTAAATAAATGAACTTGTTAGGATCCTCAACGTACGATGGGCAACAGCCGACCCCAATCCAATGGCGCAAGCGAGAGAAGCGAGGAGAATTGAAGAACAAGCCGCTGAAGCGATCCGGAGAGCATTGCCAGCAGAATTCGTGGCTGAGATCGAAGGTCGAGACCCGGAAGCCAGGAAACGAAGAAAGATTGAGAGTAGCTTTGGTCTAGAAGGGTATGAAGCTCCGGACGATATTTACTTTGCTCGAGGAGCACAGGCGGTCAACCCTGTTGGAAGACAAGGTTATCAATTGGAACATGAGCAGCGGTTAATGCTTGAAGGTGGTGAAAGCAGTAATGCAACAGGGCAGTTGGCACAACAAGAGGAAGCACAGGGCAGTGGCATTCTCTCAAGCAGCACATTGGCAGCGCTGAAGACGGCCAAGGTTACGACGGCACCCAAAGAAAAGGCCGCGGCAGCATCGGGTCCATTGGTAGACTATGGGAGCGATAGCGATGAAGAATAAGAAGGTGTATCTTCTTTGCTGCCGTACATATATGATTACATCTAATACCCTCTCGTCGTTTTTTTTCCAGACACAAGTTATTGGCATGTAGACAGGCGACATTAGCAGCAGGTTTCGACAATGAGTATTCTCCCACTCGGATTCAACTATTAAAAATCCTAGAATACAGCATCTCATGCCTCCCAATCCACAAATCCATAACAGGAACACTCTGCCCCGCCTCCTCAAAAGGGACGTCCCAATGTTTCTCCACCAAATCCGCAAGAAGCTCCTGCGTCGCCGCGCTCGCAAGAACCTTTTGCGCCTGATACGGACCAAAGACCCCAGCCCTCACAGCAGCCGAAGCAAGCGCCTTGGCATGACTGAGGAGGAAAACGTAGGCAGTCTGTCGTAAAGAGAGACCCAGGTTCGCCGAAACGGCGCCGAATAAAGGCGCCAAATGGGCCGAGACTTGAGATTTACGAAGAAGTGAGGAGAATTCTACAAGTAGTTTGACGCTCGTAGCTTTTTCTTGTCCCTGTGTTGTTGTTGCTATTGTTTGTGGGTGACTGAAACTCTTCTCCCATATCGATAGCAATGCCCGACCTTGCGCTATGGATGCGCGACGACCCACGGTGCAGATTATACTTGCGTCTAACACGTCGTCGAGATCTGATAATGCGGATGGGTCCCGGTGCGCGGCCAATGTGAATGGGAGGGAGGTGCTTGCGTATGAGGAGAGAGAGAGCGGGAGGAAGGAGGAAAATGTGGGTTTGTAATGATTTGATGTCGTCGTGGTAGAGGAATGGTTGCTGCTTCGTCCGTGGGCTAGGTAGGATTCGAGACCGGAGCTGAATGCGAATGAGCCCAGTGGTAGGGCCGAGTCGGAGAGTAGGAGGAGATAGTGCTGCGATGAAAGGTCTAATGGCGTTCCTCTTGACGAGGGTGTTGGGGTGATTGGGACTGGAGTATGAGATGCCGATTCTGATGAAATGTGCCGCTGCCCATGTTGTTGTCGTGGATCGGTGTTGGGATTCGTTGCTCCTTTCTTGGAACTTAATCGCTCCTTTGCTTCTACTAGTTGCGCTTCTAATCGTGCGATTTCATTCTCAAGCTCGACCTCGACCTCGAGCCCATCCTGGTGATTTAACAATTCACTCATCGCAACCCCCTCTTAATTAGGTAGCTGATTTACGTATCATGACAAGACAAGGAATTATAATGTGTGTGAAAAAAAAGAGTCAAGATTATGAGGTGTAGGTGGTGGTTCATTTCAAATAATTGCGCTGATGCTCTCAATTCGACAATAGCCGCCTGGCTGGACCTCGTACCAATTTCCCCACAACGCCGCCAACCTCGATAAAGCTCGCAAATGCTGAGCTACCTTTACTTGACTAAAACAAATCCAATCCGATCTTGGGGAATCCCGACTCCAGCAAATGCACAAATCTGTCTGTACGCTGACAATAACAAGAACCAAATGTCCAGTCATGATATCCTGTCCAAACGCCCCCTCCCCCATCCCGTAAACTCCAACCCCTCACGGTCTCACATTCTCCTTGTTGAGATCATGTCCGCCCGCCTTTCCCTTCTCCATCTTTTTCTTCGCGAGCCGGGCCCGGGCCGCAGCTAATCGGTCGGCAGGAAGGGCGCACCGCGAAGTGTTCCCCGACGTGGTGTTATCAGTCGGTGGGGCTCCGAGCTGCGTGTACCGGTCCTGAACCAGATCGATAGTAGGCGCATCATTGTTGGATGATAGGGTCCGGGTGGCCCTTGATAATGTTCTCGGTCGGCGAGAGGATCGTTCAGAAGCGCCATGCATGTCGGTCCTATCCTGGATGATAGAAGTTTGCGTATTGGCCCTCTGGTCGGTCAAGTTCTGGTTATTGCTCGCTGGAGGCTCATCAACGATCCGTGACTGCACGTGCCGACGTACGGCCGTTCCAGATGATTCATTGACTCGATCAGTGAGTACATCCGTAACAACTCGTCCGGTATTGGCCAAAGGGCGAGACTCTGTCCGCCGAGATGCTCGTCGCGGTGTCTGAGAATCCACATTTTCGGATATATGTCTTTCTTCTCCGTTGGTTGCCTCACGGGGCCGTGTGGTTCTCTCTCTAGCCCTAAGGTCGATGGCTGGAATGTCTGCTGTCCAATCATCCAGCATGTCCGCGCCATATCCTCTCTCTTGTCGTTTAGTAAGCGGCGTATCGTCAATGTTATCCGTGAGCAGAGAGCGTTGAGTCATGTCCAAGGTCATATCATCCATGGAGAGCGCCCGGCCGAGTCGGTTGGTCGGTTGGATCATTTCATATCTCGAGGGCTGGCCAAGGGACGCGATGTTCGACTTTAGGTCGCGGGTTATCGTGTTCTGTTGTTCCAGGGTCGCGTTGAAGCCGTTGAGTCGGTTCGAGCCGTTAGCAGCTTCGGCGTCCTTGAGCTTCTTCTCCAACTCGGCGATTTTGCCGTTCTTCCTTTGCAAGACTTCCATAGCTTCGGCCGTTCTTGACTTGGCGTTTCTCTTGAGGGACTCGTATTCCTCTTTCAGATCCCTGATTTCTGCTTCCTTCAACAGAGTCTCTTCCTTGGCATGACGCAGCTGCTTCTCCAGTCTCGAAACACGTGTCGATTCTGACATTTCGCTGGAAGAGGTCTGTATCTCAAGCTCTGCCACCCGCTCTCGGGATGTTGCAAGGTTGGACTTTAGCCGTTTGACTTCTTCACGGAGTCGATCCATATCTTTTAGCTCCGATCTTGCTTTTCTGAGCTCTCGACTGGCACGATCGGATCTGGCGTTGTTGGTAGTAGCATCTTTCAACCGGGCTTCCAGATCCCTGACTCGGTCGCGATACTCGGCGATAAGAGAATCTTGTTCTGCCATGTCCTTTGACAATAAGCCATGCTCCTTGTCGCTTCCACGCTGTTTTGCTGCCGCAAGTTTGCTGGACATGTCTGCCATTTTCTTTTCCAATTCGGCCACTTTGGCCTGTTCGTCCTTGAGTTTTTGGCTCAGTTGGCTTGCTTCGTTGTCCTTCTTGGCAGCAAAGGACTTGGCATTCGCCTTGTATTTGACCAGTTGTTCGATATCCAACTTGGCCTCTTCACGGTACCGAGCCCATTCGGCCTTCCAATATTTGCCAGACTCTGAGTGGGGCTCATTAAGATCCACGGTCAGGTCGTGCTGGCAGCAGTTATCCTCGTCCTCCCATTCTTCGTCTGTATTGTCCGGCTCTGTTTCTTCCACTGCCGGTTCTCGGGCTCGTGATTTCGCCGGTCGGGAGTTCTCCAAAGCTTGCTGTAGTGTCGTCTTCCGTCTCCGGCCGTTACGGCTAGAGCTGGCGGAAAGTGGGCTTAAATCGGTATTGGCAGCTTTGACATCTCGTCCGAAGGAGACGCGTTTTCGGCGGGAAGTACCGGTGCCAGGCGTCAGGAGTATGCTGTTGAGCTTTGCGGGTGATCTGGTGTCGATTGGGACCGCGCCCCCGGCGTCTTCCTGGGTATGTGTCGTAGGTCCCTTCTCGCTCGACTTCATTTTCGCAGGGGGGTTTGCTTCCGGCATAGACTCTCCCCAAATAGCGTTCTTGATGGCGCGTGCGGCAAACACGGGTGCAGGCGTGTCGGGTACATCTAATTGCGTGGTATCATCTGTCATTTGTTAGTCAGCTGGCGACATGATGATTCTCCAGTGATTAAAATTACCTCC
The DNA here is from genome assembly GCA_022579005.1 of Poronia punctata. Classification (NCBI taxonomy): domain Eukaryota; kingdom Fungi; phylum Ascomycota; class Sordariomycetes; order Xylariales; family Xylariaceae; genus Poronia; species Poronia punctata. The sequence continues at coordinate 31,836 of MU401761.1, forward strand.
ACATTCAGGCGCGTCACGGAGGCCTGTGGCACCTTGGAAGCCCTTCTTAAGAGCCCAGCCAAGCATTGTGCTCGGATCGAAGCAGTACTTGGGGCTAGAATGATTCAAGACCAAATGGTTCAAAAGTGTATAGCCGTGGGTTGTATCAGTGAATGGGAATTGAAGCCAATTGAAGACAGGTATAGAAGATCGAGCTATCAATTGAAGTATGGTTTCAAGTGAACTTTGGATAAATGTGTGTTTACTTACGTCTTTCTGTTTACTCTGAAAGATTAGCGTTGCTGGCCGTAAATAGAGGGACGCGCGTCCGAAACAAGGTTAGTGTCCGCAGGGTTCTAGAAACAGTGGGAATACCTATCACTCCTACCGTGTAATTACTGTGTAATTACTAAAAGATGGGGGTACATAGGTATATAACATGTACCTAGACTACATTTTCCAACCTTTTTTAGATATAGTATTTGTATATTATCTATATACTGCGATAAATTTGAAGATTTTTAAAGATCCTTTTAACTTTACACTAAAAGAGGTCTAGGTAAAGTAAACGTATTAACTAGGTTTTAAGGGCTTTATATTAATTACTACTTTATAAAGATATTTTAAAAAGCATGACTTAGTATATTATATATGCAATAAATAGCTAGGTATTTAGATTTAAAAGTAACGCAAAATAATAGCTATATATATAAAAATAAAAAATAAGCTAGTTTTTTTTAGTTTTATAGCTACTTTATAATATAAAGCATAATAAGCATATATGCTAATTACGTTATAATCTTTTTTAGCTAAAAAGGTTGCTATTTTTAGCACTTTAAAGCTAAATAAATTAATATAAAAAATAAAAATAAAAAAATATATATAGCTGCTTTTAATTAATATAAAGCTTAAACTATTTTACTAGCTATTTTTAATTATTTAGTACTATTAAAAGTTTAATATGTTGCTTTTAATATAACTATTAAAACTTTTTAGTAGTTATATAATTAAGTTGTCTAGCTTTTTTTTTAGCTATAGTTACTTTAAATGCTTTTATATTTATATAGTATTATGCTTAGCTTTTTTAATTATTAAAATAAATAAATTAAAGTTAGCTTATATACTAAGTAAAAGTTTTATTAACTTTATAATAAAAAGCATTAGCTTAACTAAAACTTAGTTATATAGTAAATACTTTTAATAAGCTTTGCTTAACTTATAAAAATATAATATTTTAAAAAGTTAATTTTAATTTATATTTTTTAACTTTTACTAAAGCACTATAAAGCTTATAATAAAACTTATAATAGTATGCTTTTTTTATATTAAAAATTAAAAAAAGTAATATAATATTATATAAACTATTAATAAAAAGCTTTTTTTTTAATATAGTTATTTTTATAAACAAATTAAATAAAAAACTTATAAACTTTGCTTTTTTTTAATAATAGCAATAAAAACTTTATATTAGTTTGCTAATTAAATAAAAGCTTAAAAGTGCTTTATAATTAAAGTTTACTTAGTTTTAATATTATTAAGCTTAATATTTAAGCTTAAAAAGCTTTATTTTAATTTTAGCTTTATTTATTTTTTATATTAGTTTAATAAATCTTTATTATTTATTTTAGCATATTTAAAAAAGTTTAAGTATTATGTTGCTAGTAGTTATTAAATATATTTAAAGTTAATAAAGCTAGTTAATTTAGCTATTTAAATAAAAAAACTATATAAAAAATGCTAAGCATTTTATATTTTTAACTTTTTTGCTAAATTAAAAAAAAAAAAAACTTTAACCTTTTAAAAAAAAAGCATTATATTAAATATATTTTAATATAGCATAGTTAATATTTTAAAAATTTACTATATACTTTTATTTAACGTTATTAAGCTATTAAAAATATAAGCTACTTAATTTTTATAATTAATTACTAAACTATATTAATATACTTATTTATAAACTTTTAATATAAAAAATTAAAGCTATTATTAGTATATATTTTACTTTTATTAGCAATTTTAAATAACTTTGCTTTATTACTATACTTTTAATAAATATACTTTTTATATAAGTTTTATTATTACTATAAAAAGCTTAAAATAAACAATAAAGTAATAGTTTTTTATAAAGTATATTAAAGTAATTATTACTTTGTTATTTAATAACTATTTTTTTTATTTAATTTTAAAATTAATATTAACTAACTATAATAGCTTATATTAATATTATAATAAATTATTATTATTATTATAAAAGTTTGCTAAGCTATAAAAGCTATTAGTATTAAGCTTTTTTAGCAATAGTATTTTTATATTAAAATTAAAAGTTTGCTTTATTTATAAAAAAACAAAGCTTTTTTAATATAGTTATAAAATATAAATTTTTTTAAGTAAATATTATAAGAGGTTTTAGTTTATATTGTTTAAAATAAAGATTTAAAGCTTAAACTTTAAAGCTTTTAGTAAGTAGTTAATAAGCTTTATTTTAATTTAAAGCTTTTAAATAAGCTTTTTTTAGTTTATAAAAATTTTATATTAAGTTATTATTTATAAAATTGCTAAAATAAGTATTAATAATCTTTTGCTTACTACGCTACTATACTATATATTAATTACTTTTTATAAAGTACTTTATAAAATAATTAGCGTTACTAAGTAAAAGTACTTATATAACTAGTTATTAAACTAGTTATAAAAAAGAAAAACGTAATATTTATAAGGTATTTTATATATATTGCTTAGCTAGGCTTTTATTAGCAAGCATATTATTTTTTTATATTTTTTAAAAAAAACTTTTTTTAAAAAATTAAATATATAAGCTTTTAAAGTATAAAGGTTAATAATAATAAGTATTTAATAATTACTACTAATATATTTTTTTATAATAAAAAGCTTTATATTAATTTTTTTTTATACTTTATTTTTAATAGCTTTTTAAAGTAGTAACTTATATATTAAAGCTTAAAGTTTTAACTTATACTTATAACCTAGCTAAAAATATTTTTAAATAAAATATTAAATTTATTACTTAAAATTAATTAAATACTTGCTATTATTTTACTTTTTAAAAGCTACTTATATTTATTATATTTAACTAATATGCTAAGCTAAAAACTAAATATTTTTTTTGCTATATTTTTTAAAAAATAAATTTTAAGCTTTTTTTATTTAATAATAATTAGTTAATTTTAGTATTACTAGTACTATTTTTGCTTTTAAATCTTTATAACTTTATATAATATTAAAGCGCGTTAATATATTTATATATTAAATACTAAATTTTTAAAAGTAAAAATAAAGCATTTTAGCTATATATAATAGTAAGCAAGACTTTAAGTTTTGTTTTTTAAGCCTTTTTAAACTATAAGTGCTTTATTTATATAAGGGCAACTAATTAATTATATATAATAAAAGCTATACTATAGTAAAATAAAAAATAAAAAAGTAAAAAAAAATAAAGAAAATTTAAAAAGAGGTTGTATAAGTATAGGAAAAAACTAAAAGTAAAAGTAGGTTTATAAGTTCTTTTTTTTTAAAAGTAAGTAGATTGCTTATAGCTTTTTAAAATAAAATAAGAATTTTTTTTAAGTTTTTTTGCTTATAATAAATTAAAGCAAAAAAAACTTAAAAAATTTTCTTATTATTAAAAGTTATAAGCATAAGTAAATTAACTTTTACTTAATTATTTATACTTATTTTGCTTTTTAAATTAAACAATTTTTAGTAATTAACTTACTAGTTTAAGTAACTAAAGTTATACTTTATACTTTATAATTTATTAAGTAAGCAAGCTTTATTAAAACCTATTGCTATAGCTTTTTTAAAGTAAAAAAAAAATAATAATATAATTAGTTTTTTTTTATTAACTTTTTTTTTTTATTAGCTTTATTTTTTTACTTTTTTCTTATTACTTTATTTACTTAAAATTAATAGTACGCTTTATTATACTGCTTTTAAAACGTTTAAAAATTAATTTATTTAAAGTTTTTATAAACATATAAATAAGCAATAACTTTAGTATTAATATTATATATATATAGTAGTTATTAAAGTTGCTAAGTAAAATAAATAAAGCTTAGCTAGTTATTAAAGTAAATAAAAAAATTGTTTTTAATTTAAAATAGCAAAAAGTAAAAATAACTTATTAATTTTTTTATAGTAAAGTAAAAGCTAATAATAAATAAATGCTTAGCGCTTTATAACTTAAAGTTGTTAGTAGTATTATATAAAAATATTATATTTAGTAGCTAGTATACTTGTTTTTTTATATTGCTAGTAGCGCTTTAAAATATATTATTAAAATTATTAAAGGTTTAGTAAAACAAGAGGATTTTAAAGCAAAGCTAATTTATATTAAAAATAAAAATAGTAAGCTATAAAGCAAGTACTTTATACGCTTGCTATAAGATTAATATAAATATAAAGCTTTTTTAATTTAGCAAAAAAGGCTACTAAATATTATGCTTTATACTTAATATAAAAAGCGTTTTATTAAATTTAATATAAAAAGCTAATTTAGTATATAGCTGTTTTTTAAGTATATTTTAAATTTTAAGCTTTAAAGCAAGTTTTGTAGCAACTGTGCTTTTATAATTTAAAGCTTATTATGCACTTTTTATAACGCTAGCAAAAAATTGCTTAAAATTTAGCATTTTATAACATTTTAACTAACAAAAAATATTAAGTTTGCTATTAGCCTTAAAAAGTGTTTACTTTTTTTTATACTTATATTAAACACTTTTATAAAGCTAACTTGTAAATATTTTTTAAATTAAAGCTTTAAAAGTAGGTTTTAGTAGGCATATAAAGTATTAAAATAAAGAAGTAAAAAAAAATTATAATAAAAAAAGCATTGCGTTAATTTTTTATATATAATATAAAAAAATTAGTTTTAAAAAGTATTAAGTTATTTTTTAAATAGCTTTAACTATTTAATTGTTATAAAAAAAAATAAAAATATTTATAAAAAAAAACAAAAAAACAAGCAAAGCATATATTATTATTAGCAAGCAAGCTGTTAATTTTAAATAGTAAATAAAGTAAAAACTAAAAAAAAATAAAAACAGAAAATAAGTTTGTTAAAAAAAAAAAAATAAAAAAAAAGTAAAAAGCTAGTATAATACTTAAGTGTAGTTGTTTTAATTTTTTCCTTTAAAGCTATAGCTTTTAAAAAGCTAAAAATAAAAACTTATTATATAAGTAGTTTTAGCTAAGTTTTTTAAAAAAAAACATATTATAAATAAAAGCATTTAGTTAATTTTATATTTTACTAGCTTTATAAGTATAATTAATAGCTACTGCGTTAATGTTTATTAGTTTAAAAAAGCTATTAATATAATTATAGTTTTTATAAAAATTTAAAGCAAAGTTATTATTTATTATTAAAAAGTTTAAATTTAGTTTATTAATAAGCTTATTTATTTAAAAAGTATTTTTAGTAGTTTAAAAGTTTAAATTAAAGTTTTTTAGTACTTAATATTTTTTATTATTTTTATAAAAAGCTTAAATGTTGGTCTAGCTAGGGGTTGATATAATTACAATACATTACTATTTATAGTACTATGTTAACTTAATTATTAAAAGGGAAAAAGAAGTTATAAGGACTTTTTTTAGCAAGTTTTATATAGCTATAAAGGTTTTTAATTAATTAAAACCTATTAGCAATATAAAAAGAATATATATACTTTATATATTTAATACGTAAAGAACGCGTACTTTTTATATACTAGTTATGTACTATATACGTATACTGCGCGTATACTTTCTTAATAAAGTAAGTTTAATGCAATTTATAATAAATATATAAAAAACTAAATATTTATATTTATAAGATATTTGCGTTCTAATAGTCTTAATATAGTTAATAAAGTTAAAGGTATTAAAAAGGATTTTAATACTTGCTATTTTTTTTTTAACTATATTTTTATTTTTTTATACTTTTATTTTTAATTTATAAGCAATCTACTATTGCTTTAATTTTTATTTATATTTAATTTGTTATAATAAAAAACTTAAGTGCTTAGTTAAAAGTTTTTTTTATAAATAAATTTGCAAGGTTATTTTTCTTGTTAATTTAATATACTTTTATAATCTTTTTTTTTTATAAGATTTTTATAGCAATATTACGTTAATTATAAAGCGTTTTTTTTACGTACTTCTAAGTTTTATAAAATATTAGTAAAGCAACTTAAAATTAGTATAAAGTACTAAAAAAATTAAAAATAATTTAAGTAGTTTAAAAATTAAGTATAAGGTAATATATAAAGCAATAGCGCTATTAACTTTGTTAACTATATTATATAGTTTACTAGCAAAAATAAATTAAGTAATGCGCTTATATTTACTTAAGTTTTAATATATAATATTGCTAGTAATTTTATATTTATTTTGCTTATAATTTAAAATTGATTTAATAGCAAAAATAATAATAAAACTAATTTAAAAGCTTAGGTTAGTATTATTAGCAAATAATCTATTTATAAAAATAAATAGCTTTGCTTTTATTAAG
>MU401762.1:0-38269 GCA_022579005.1 Poronia punctata
AAAAGTTATTTTATTTAGTAAAATATTATTAAAAAAATAAACTTTTTTAGCTTTGCTTTTATATATAGTAAAAATATTAAATAATTTAATTAAAGTATTTAGTTAATTTACCTTTTTAGTAGTAATAATACTAGTTTATTAAGCTTTATAATAAACTTTTTAAATAGCATTATAAAAAATATTTATAAAAGCGTTATTATATAATATAGCTTATATAGTTTTATTATTAGCTAAACTAATTAAAAATATATTAAAAAAGTTAAAATTAATATTGTACTTATAACTAAATAGTATAGCATTTTTAAAATAAGTAAAGCTAAAGCTAGTAGTATTTAAAAGTAAGCTTTTTTTAATATTAAGCACTATATTAAAGATTTTTTTTTAAAGTATACTATAAAAAGTAGCGTTATAATTTATAATTAAAGTAATATTTTAATTATAATAAAATAAGTTAAACTTATTATTATTATTATTATTAGCTACTTTTTTAATAGTTACTTAATAAAGCTTTATTATACTATTTACTAGCTTTAAAAATAAGCAAATAGTAGCTAGTTTTTTAATATATTAATAATTTTAAATAGTTATAACAAAAACTAGTTTTTAATAAACGCTACTAAAATTATAATTTTTATTTTTTTAAATTATATATTATATATAAAGTAATTATTTTAATAATATAAAAATATATTTATTTTAATAATAAAATTTATATTTAAAAGCAAAAAAAATAAAGTATATTATTTTAAAATAATATATAATAAAAAATTAACGCTTTACTTAATAAGCTATACTTTAGTTTTAATAATATTAGTATAATTAACTTTGTTAGCATTATTACTATAGCTTTTTTAAGTAAAACTAGTTTGCTAAACTAATAAAGTATGCTTTAAAATATATATTTTAATAATAAAGCTAGCTTATATACTAATATTAATAATTTTTATAATAAGCTTACTTTACTTTTTTATACTTATAATAATAATAATTTTAAAGCAAGTTTAAATATAGTTAGTAACTATATACTATTTTAAAGCTATAAAAAATATTTAAAATAAAGTTAGCTTTAAATTAAAGCTTTAAGTACTTAGTTAAATATTATTTTATAAAATATTAAAAGTAACTATTATAATATTAATATAAAAATAGCTGCTTATATTAGTTGCTTATTATAATATATTTTTAATAAGCTAAAATTTAGTTTATTAAACTAAGGCTATAAAGTAATTAGTTAATTTTAAAAGCATAATTATATTAAGCTATAAGCTAAGTAGCTTACTAAAGCTTATAGCGTTAATTAAAACTTAATTTTTACTTTTTTAGCTAAATTAGTATTTAATATTTTTAAGTGCTATATAAATAGTTTTTTTATTTTTAATTATAGCATTTTAAATAATATAGCTAACTTAATAAATTAATATATTAGCATAGCTTAGTGCTTTAAAAATTATGTTTTTAAGCATAATATTAACTTTTTTTAAAAGCAGCTTGTTAACTTTAATATTTTATAACTATTAAGCTTTTATATAAATATTAAGCGCTTATTTTATATTAGCTTTTTTGCTTTTAAATATATGTTTTATAGTAGTAAAAAATAAATTAAATATTTTAACTTTTAAAGTAACTAATTAAATATTTAATTATAATAAAATATTTTTATTTTTTTAAGTAAAAACTTTTATAAGCTTTTAATAAAAGTAGACTTATATAAAAAGTAGCTTATATTAGTTAATAGCAAATATTTTAGCAACTATTTTATTATTGCTTTTTTTAACTTTTTTTATAACTTTTATATTATTAAAGTTAATAATAATAATATAAATAAAATTTTAAGTTTAGTTTATATAAATATAGCTTTTGCTTTTATATATAAATAAGTTATTATTTTAATATAAAGCTTTAACTATGCTTATATTGCTAATATAAGTAAAAAGTTTAATATTAGTAATGTTTTTTATAGCTAAAGCGTTTTGTTAATTTTAAGCATTAGCTACTTATACTAATTAAATATACTTTGTTTATAATTATTATATTATTTTAAAAGCTATATTTTATAAAATTAAATTGCGTTTTTTAAGTTTATAATATGCTAAAAAATAAAAGTTATAGTTATTAGCTAGGTTATTTTTTTAAATATAGTATAATGCTTTAATTTTAATACTTTTATGCTTTTAGCTAAATATAATAATATTACTAAATAAAGTAATATATTAAATATGCTTAAATAAGCGCCTTTTTTTAAAGTACTACTAATTATTAAAGTATATAATTTTGTTTTTATTAAAGTTGTATACTTTTAAATAGTTTTATTATAAGTAAAAGTTTTTTAAATATATTTAATATTTATAACTAAGTACTTTTTAATTTAAATAGCTTTAGTAATTTTTTTGTTTTTATTTACTATAGCTACTTTATTAGTTTATTAAATATATTATAGCTTATATACTTTACTAATTATAATTAATAAAAAGCTAAAGAGCTAGTTAATTTATTATTTTTTATTATTTTTTTATAATAACTTTTAGCTAACTTATTATAATTTTAATTTTTTAAAAATATAAAGTAAAGTTATTTATAATAATAATAAGCTTTTATTTTATAATAATTACTAGCTAGCTATTAACTATAGCTATACTTTTTGCTTATTAAGCATTTTATTAATTTTTAAGCTAAGCTATAATAGCTTTAATAAAGTATAAATAAAAAAGCTTATTAAGTTTTTTAAAAAGCTTAAACTTTTTTTTAAATAAGCTAAAATTTTTTTTACTTTGCTTTTAATATTTTTAAAAGCAAGATTTATTTATTGCTTAAAAGTTAAGCTTATTATAAAAGTTTTTATAAGTAAGTTATTTAAAGTTATTAAATTTTAGTTAATAAAAAAAAAATAGCTTAAATTATAAAGTTAAGTATTTTTTATAAAAAGCTTTAAACTATAATATTATTAAAATAAAGCTTATTATAAGCTTTAATATTTTAATAAAAAAAATAATATTATTAAAAGTATTTATATAAGCTTTTAATATTATTTAATTAAAATATTTTTTTATAGTTATAAAGTATAGTAATAGTAAAAAACTTTTGCTTAAAATTATTTAAATAAAAATAATGCTTAATAGCGCTATAAGTAATGTTTTAGTTTATATAGTTTTTTAAAAAAAAAATTAATTACTTATAAACTTTATAAGTTAAAGCGTATTAAAGCAATAGTTAAATATAAGCTTTTAAAGTTATATAATAATTATTAAAGTAGTAAAAAACTTTTTTAAGCTAGTTTATTGCTTTAGTGCTATTAAAAAAAAAGTTAAAACGCTTTAAAGGATTAAAGTAAGTTATATATTACTAAAAAATATAAAAGTTATATAAAAAAGTAGCAAAATAGTTAATAAAAACTAAAGTTAAGTTTTTATAGCTTATAGTTAAAGTGCTAAAAGTAAAAGTTAAAATAGGTTTTTAAGTAAAAAGTAATAGTAAAGTAAAAGTTTTAGCTAATTTAAAACTTTTAAGCTTTAAGTTAATAATAAAAAATAAAATAAAGCTAGCTAAGTATAAGTAAATAGTTAAAGATATTGCTTTTTAAATAAAAGTAAAGTTTAGTAAACTGTTTTAGTATTATTTTAAAGTAAAAAGTTTAAGTAGTATAAAGTAGTAGCTTAAATTATAGTTTTTATTTATAAAATTATAAAGTTTTATAAAAAGCAACGTATTAAATAAAAAAAACTATATAAAATAATATAAGCTAAAATAATAAAGTATAAATATATTAAAAAGCTAGTATTAACTAAAAAAAGAAAAAAATATAATAAAAAATTATTAGCTAGTATTTATATTTAGTTAAAATTTTAAAAGTTTTTGCTTAAGCAAGCTATTAATTTTTAAAGTTTTTATTAAAAGTTTAATTTTTAAGTTGCTTTAGTTTTTAATTGCTAGCTTGCATATATATAGCTTTAAGTATAGTAAACTTTTTTATATTTTATAAAATATGCTATTTTTTTTTATTTATTATAGTATTTAAATTTTTTTAGTTTTTTTAGTTTTTTAGCTGCTTATTTTTTAGTTTTGCTAATTTTTTAGCTACTTATTTTCTAGTTTTTTTTTAATTTTTTTATATTTTTAGTTTTTTAAATTGCTATTAAAAGTATTTTTTAAGTTATAATTTTATAGTTTTATTAAACTAAAAGTAGTAAGCTAGCTAAGTTATATTTTATAGTTTTAGCTTTATAGCTTAATTTGTATAGCTTTTATTACTTAGTTTTAAACTATAATAACTTAGTTATTTTTAAAGCTTTTTTATAATATGTTATTTTTATACTAAAGCTTTTAGCTAATTTTTATAGTTTTTAAAGTTTAAAGTAAGCTAGTATTTTGTTTTTATTTTTTTAGTTAAATGTTAGCAGTATTAAAAACTTACTATACTTTTAGCTTATACGTATTTATATATATAAGCACATTATTAATTTCTAGCTTTTTTTTTTTTTATATAGTTTATTTTATAAAAAAAAACTTTTATAAGTTTTATATTTAAGCAAAATTACTATTATAATAAAAATTAAAAATTTTTAAAGATTATTTTAACTTTATACTAAAAAAAGTTTAGCTAAAGTAAACGCATTAACTAGGTTTTAAAAGCTTTATATTAATTATAGCTTTATAAAAGTATTTTAAAAAGCATAACTTAGTATATTATATATATAATAAATAGCTAAGTATTTAAGTTTAAAAAGCAACGCAAAAATAATAGCTATATATATAAAAATAAAAATCAAGCTAGCCTCCTTTAGTCCTATAGCTATCTTATAACGTAAGGCGTAACTAGCATGCATGCTAATTACGTCGCAATAGTAAAAATTTAAAAGTTCTAAGCAAAAAGCTAGCTAACTTGTAAATTTTTGCGTAAATTACTTTTTTTTATTATATATTTATTTTTTAAACATGTTTTGCTAGGCTATACTACTTTTAATTAACTTAAAAAGTTATTATAATCTTTATATAAAAACTTAAATTGCTTTATTATATAATGCAAGTTAATTAGCGTGCGTGTTAGCAAAAAAATATAGTATTTTATAAAGCACTATATTTAGTATTATAATGTGCTATTATAACTAGATTTTAGCTTTATTAAAAAAACGCTTTAGCAAGCTGCTTATTATAAATAAATACTATAAAAAATATATTAAAAAGTATATTAAAAGCAATCTTTTTATTTTTTTATTAAAATTGTGCTAAGTTATATGCTTAAACATTTTTGCAAGCACTTTAAAAAAGTAGCTTATTATAAAAAAGATTATATACTAATAAGCACTTTAATAACTATTTTTTATTTTTAATATAGCTAAAAAGCGTTTTTTATAAGCTTAAGCCTTTTAAAATAAAAGTTTAAATTTTTAGCAGCGTGTTTTTTTTTACTAATAAAACTTTAATTAATTATAATAATAGTTTGCGCGCAGCATAGGCTTTTTAGCTAAAAAGTAATTTTAAGCTTTTTGTTTTAATTGCTACTACGCTTTTAAATTTGCTTTAATTTACTTAAAAATAAAAACATTATATTTATTAGTTAATTATATATAGCTTTAATTTAAAAAATCTAACTAGGCCTAAATATTTTAAAGTAAAATTTGCTTTAATTATAAGTTTTATTTTATAGCTATAAAAAAAAACCTTAATATAGCGCAAAGTAGCATAATAGCTAAGATCTATGCTAAATTACTTAAAAAGCACTTTTTTAAAAACTTTAAATTTAACTTTATTTTTATATATAATAACGCTTTTATTTATATTGTTTAAGTAATAAAAAACTTATTTAAAAAAAATAAGTATAAAGTACTAAATTAGCTACTATACTTTTTTAATATAAACTTTATTAAAAATGTTTAAAAAGTGCTTAAAAAGCAAATTTATGCTGCTTATTTATACTTATAAAGTATAAGCAAGTTTTAAAAAGCGTTAAATATACTTATTAAAGCTGCTTTAATAAAATAAAAAGCTTTTAAAGTTAATATATTAAATAACCTTATTAATTTTATATTATAGCGTATTATAGCTTTTATTATAACTTATAAGTAGTATACTAAGTACTAAGCTATACTATAAGAAAGCCCTTTTAAAAAAACACATTATATACTATTTAAAATCTTTTTTGCTATTAAATTAAGTACAATACGCAATGTTAAAAATAACATGTCCTGTCGGTAAAATGTAGCAATGTAGGGCTTGCTCAGAACTTTTAAACTGTGACTGTACTACTAGTATAGTTAACCTACAAGTATAGTGTACGTATACAAGTAGACGTGCTAGATTACCTAGCGCGTTATTCTTGGCCTCCGCCAAGACCAAGCCAAACCTAATTTTCAAATCAGGCACTATCTCCGCCGATCAATCCTCAAACATCTATTGAATTCTATCCAATCAGAACTCTCCCTTTTAGCTCGAGCTCCTTCGCCAAAGAAATTGCCAGGACTATCCATTCGGTCAAGGATCGGAAAGAGAGCCAGAAGCATACGTGTATTCTCCCAACTGTTACTTCCCAGCGTTCTCTTCCAAACGACAAGAGAGATTTGGGCTTGGCATGTTACGTGATCCATCGAACAATCCGTCCCTGGCATTCTGGATCTCGCTTGGCCCGAGCTTGCACAGTTTCACGCCGAGACTAGAAACCTTCTTGCCCACACCCACTCCCACTGGGCCCTTGAGCGTGTCGATCCCCGATCCCGATCCTATTTCCTACGGATACATGTACCTCCTCCACGATATTTGCAGCTTATGCGTCTGGGGACTTTGGTAGCTACCAAACTTGAATTCCGGATGACTGCCAGCTCCGTGGTGGTAACTGGACGTTGCTCCAGCTAGTTCCCTCAGAACAGCTGCAGCTTTACCGACAATCATGGCCACCGAACTCTCCCCCCGCGCTGTGCGATTTTTCCAGGGCGATGCCGCCTTAGCCGACGAAAAGACGGACAATCCGCGGCCCAGCAACGATTCTGATGCGCCTGTATCTTTTAACTCGTCCGAAGGCTCCACGCCCGATCCGGCCGAGCTCGAGCGCGACGATGAGGTAGCTGCACTGGGACCCTATAGAGAGGGCGTCATGTCCTCGATATCGTCACTCGCTCCAAACTCGGTTGCCAACAACGCGGGGCGCCAGAGAGCACCTACTACCGAATTTGTGACGAGTCCAACATCTAACGGCACCGGGATACGGCCTACCCCACGCCCTCATGTCAATCGGACACCTTCCAACACATACGCTCCGCAGCGAGGGCCTCAGCCGAGCTTCATCTCCACCCGCTCTACGTCCCGCCGCCGTGACAACCACGACAAATTTCGGGACCAGGAACCCGCCTACTTGCGCATGATGCGCCAGGACCTTATACCGGGTAGCTATTTCGACCCGCAAACGCCAAGCGTCGACTACTCGGATGAAGAGTCGGACGGCGAAACCCCGTCCTCGGAAGGGGTCTACGATGATCGGTTCAATGATGAAACTATCATGTTCCAGAATCTCATAGACGACACGCAACCTACGGCAGACGATATCAAAGACCCAGCGAACCGCGAGCGCTTGGAATGGCACGGCATGTTGGCCGCGGTTCTGACGGGAGATGTGGTGAAACAGGAGAAACGGCGGTTACTGGGAACATCGGAGTTTCAAGGTGCCAAGACAGCTCACAAGGCCGATCTGTGGCTGGGTATTCGGTCCAAGACGACAGGTCGTTCGTTTGCGCTACAGCGAAGGATAATACAGGAAGCACGGGGCAACCTTGACCGTACAATCGACGAGATCATTCGCTTTGAAGTTCAAGGCGAGGCCGAAGCCGGCAAGCCTGCTGTGGAGCAGATCGCAGACGTGGTGAAGAAGATCGAGCGATGCGAGAGCCTATACCCGTCATCGCGCGCTCTGGGACAGGCTCATCCGACCGCGGCCTCTCCGGCGTTCCAAGAAGCCTGTGATGCAGTCCTTTCCTGGTACAATACCAACGAGATGATCAATACCGAACTGTCGATCCTCAAGAAATGGGTGGGAAACGACGAGCTTGATTTCCATAAGACGAAGCCTCGGTCACCGACGACTAATAGGCTTAGTGACGAGACATCGTTCTTAGACCGCCTTTTGAAGGGAGACGGCCTCACATCGCTTCATGATGACACGGACGAGGCAACAAAGCAAGAGCATGCTCAGAAGACGAAGACAATGATACGGAGGAGCATGTTGACGCCCATTTCAAGCACAATCGCAAAGGCCAAGGAAACCTTGATTATGAACTCGGCGGCTTTCCATAAACGGCACCTCCCGCCCTATATCGAAGAGATTTTGACACTGATCAGCTTCCCTTCCCGTCTAATCGAAGAGATCATCAACGTAGCGGTAGCTTATGCGCGGAAGACGAAAGACACGACCCAGCAGACGCCCATCCTCCAAGACCAGATGATTTCCCAGTTCGAGCTTCTTCTCAAGCTCGCCATCCGTATCAAGCAAGAAACTCTAGTAGTCTCTCAACCTCAGCCAGGCTGGCAACTCCCGCCCTGCATCGATGAGTCTTTTGACCAAGTTGTACTGGATGCGTTGAAGTACTATTTCAAACTGTTGAACTGGAAGCTAAGCAGGAACAAGAACACTTTCAAGGAGGCCGAGATCCTATCCCAAGAATGGGAATTTGCCAACGAGATCGGAAGACACCTTCAGGGCGGAGACATTGAAGTCGCCGAACAGTTCAGCAACCTCACCTACAAGGTGCTCAGTCGATTGAGCCAGACTTTTGAGCGCGAGCTCCAAAGGAAACCCAAGGAGAGCCCCGACGATATGAGCAAGAGATACATGCAAATGCTGGACTCTGTCCGTGTCAGGCAACGGATGCTGCAACGGTTTTCCCGCTTGCTCAGCGAGCATTACGAGAATGCGTCAGACATGAGCATAGCATTAGACGCCGGAGACCTGCAATACCTATACGAGCGCCTTTCCGTCACGGGCCACTTTCTTGTGGACGAGTTGGACGGCATACAGATCATCGCCTCCCCCTCTCTCGTTGGCCGCGACGAGGAAGTACGCACCATCCTACGGACTTGCCTACACGAAGAGGTGTCGGAAGACTTGACAGATCCCTATGTCTTGATCTTACGTCCCGAGGCGCCCCTGACCTGGTTTGGCAATCGGAGCATCCAGCCTCTTAACTTCGAGTCGACGGATCTAAAGCAAGGCCAGATGCGGTTGATCGCTGACGGGTCCCAAGCCCGGCTGGCCCACGTGAGGAATGTGTTTCTCGATAAGATTGATATGCACCTGGACCTCATTGTCGAGTCGCGCTCGAACCTGCACAAGGTCAATAACAGGCTGTTCGAGATCCGCAAGGTCGGGTTCAAGCTGTCCAACACCTTCATGGACAGCGTGGCCATCATACGGAAACAGACGCAGGGCATGGACTGCCACGACCTTATCCAGACATGTTTCGTCTTTGCCACGGAATTCGGCCGGCGTTCGCTTCTCAACATGGACAGCAATCGCCGACAAATGAATAACATCAAACTCACAAAGCTTGGCCTGGATTGGGTAAGTTTCATCTGTGACGATTGCAAGGTGACGGACCGTAGATCTTTCCGATGGGCGGTGCCTGCTTTAGAGTTCGCCATGAGCATGACGACAGGCCGGCACATCTTGGCCTTGGGCGAGGACGAGTACGCCAGGCTCCGGGCCAAAGTATCCGGCTGCATGTCTCTTCTCATCTCCCATTTCGATATTCTCGGTGCCAAATCCAACCAGGCAGCACAGTCGGAAAGAGAACGTCTCGAAGCTCTCGTCGGCCAGTTTAGGAGATACGACAAGGATCGGCAACTCAACGACGAGGAGGCGGCCAAGCTGATCCAGGAGCAGCGCCTGAGACAGATCGAGGAAGTAGATGAGGTGCAACGAGGGGTCATTTCCGAACGGCAGGGCCTGGGGAGAGTGCTCGAGGTGTCCAACGAAGTGGACAGATCTCTGGCCTCGCTCTCCTCATCGGCTACCAACGTCACTATGCGATGGCAACAGGGACATTTCGTCGGTGGAGGAACATTCGGCAGCGTTTATGCCGCCATGAACTTGGACACAGGACATCTCATGGCGGTCAAAGAAATCCGTCTTCAAGACCCGAAGCTGGTACCACAGATTGCCACGCAGATCAAAGACGAGATGGGGGTCCTCGAGGTCCTGGACCATCCAAACGTAGTATCTTACTATGGCATCGAAGTGCACCGCGATCGCGTCTACATCTTTATGGAGTTCTGCTCGGGTGGTTCCCTGGCCGGTTTACTAGAACACGGCCGTATCGAAGATGAGCAGGTCGTCATGGTGTATGCTCTGCAGCTTCTCGAGGGGTTGGCTTATTTGCACGAGAGTCACATTGCCCACCGCGATATCAAGCCAGAGAGTGAGTAATGCTTGGATTATTTTGACAATATTTGGTCAAGGCACAAGACTGACGATAATCTACCCATCTAGACATCCTTCTCGATCACAACGGCGTTATCAAATACGTCGACTTTGGCGCTGCCAAGGTCATCGCACGCCAAGGTCGCACTCTGGTCCAGGGACCGGCTACGAGCAAGCCGACCGGGTCCATGACTGGGACTCCCATGTATATGTCGCCCGAGGTCATCAAGGGCGAGAACCCCGGACATGCCGGGGCGGTGGATGTATGGTCACTAGGCTGCGTCATTCTTGAAATGGTGACGGGGCGGCGGCCGTGGTCCAATCTTGACAACGAGTGGGCCATCATGTACAATATCGCACAAGGCAATCCGCCGCAACTGCCGGGCCCGGACCAGCTGAGCCCTCAAGGCATCGACTTTTTGAAGCGATGCTTCGTCCGGGATCCGAAAAAGCGAGCAAGTGCATTTGAGCTTCTGCAGCATGAGTGGATCATGGCTATCCGCGACCAGGTTGTCGAGCCGCCAACTCCTAGCGATAGCAGTGGTTCTACTCAGACCACACCGGCACCGGTTTAGGCGACCGGAACCAAGGGGTGCATCGGGCCCGACGGGTTTAGTTGGGAACACTCGCAGTCCGAAGCACGACCTTGCATTGCCGTAAGTGAGAAGAAACACAAGAGGCGCGGCTATCCGACTCGGCCTGGACCACGACCGCTCCCGCTCCCGCTCCCGCTCCCTTTTGCAGATGGTGCTTCAGACTCGAATAGTACTCCTAGTAGTACCGATGGTAGTAGTAGAAGTTTGGATGACACTCGCAACGGCCATTCGCTCGATGGTCATGGTGTCAACAGCCATGATGGCAACGGTCACGGCCTCAACATTCATGGCCATCAGCGAACAATGTTGCTGCAGAAGATGCATGCGGCGTACGCGTCAGCAAAGAGAGCACAAGCCAGAGAATACGAGGCAAGAAGAAGGGAGAGGGCTATATCCGAGTCTGCAGCCTATCTAAGCGCAAGGACGCGGCAATTTACGTCTGACGAGCTAGAAGATGAATTTGGCCCCAGCTCCGCCAACAGCCAACCATAGATCAAGACGGCGGGGTTGCCTAGACTTCATAATAGGCTTTTGGTGGTAGGGATTGAGATTGTTTGATCGGAACATGATATTCCCGTGTTGTTGAAAAGAGAATGGGTATGGAAAATGTTTATCATGGTGTTCACGATGCTTCTCCAGGGGGAGGGGCTACTGTTTGGTGCGGTGAGGTGTTTTGCATAAGCGGCGGAGTCTTGTCTTTTCCTACAAACTGGCATACTTTTTTTTCCCCTTGGACTTGTTGCATTATGGTTGTCTCTTAGACCCTGTACGATCCCTTTTCTTTTACATAAATGTCTATGGCGAGGCAAGAAACACCACCTCAAACGATCCAAACACATCCTACAGAACTATCATCACTTTTACACCGCATACTAACTACCGCATACATATATTATATACATACATACAGGAGCGCTAATAAATATACGAAATACCTCTTTGTAGGATTGTTTTATCTTATTGCATAAACTTGTTCTCCGTGTCTTTCTGTGGGGTTAGGGGTGCACTTTCGGATGTGTCTAAGGAAAGATGGCATTGCAAATGTGTAGAGCATACAAGTTGGTCAGCATATCATGTTTGTCATAAGCGATCAGTTGCTTCTATGCTTGTTGTTTTGATCAAGTTTACTTGAGTTTTACAACCTCTAGGACAAATCAACGCCTTGATATTTATTCACTTGTGGTTGCACGTGGGAAACTTGGTATAAGCGAACCAGGAAGACAATCTCTGCTGTAAACATTTCTATTACCTACCCACTTACTTTGGCATGACTATTAGCATAGACTAAGTACTAGCGGTAAGTGAGTGAGTGAGTGAGTGAGTGACGGGAAGAACAGGGGGAGACGGGTTTAAATCTATTAAGCCCTTGCTATTATAACTCATTTTACTAATACATAGCACCAGGCGTAAGAATGTCACGCATCTTGTATAAAACCCCGTTGTATTAAAATACGTCGGGAATATCTTAACCATAATGTGTTCTGCTAGCATTTTATATCCTCACCCCGGGTCCCGGGGCATTAAAGAAGAAGTACTCGTAGGGGTTT
Source organism: Poronia punctata (assembly GCA_022579005.1). NCBI lineage: Eukaryota > Fungi > Ascomycota > Sordariomycetes > Xylariales > Xylariaceae > Poronia > Poronia punctata. Next base: position 12,540 of record MU401762.1, read on the forward strand.
TGAGACACAGTATCTAAAACACAGTTTGTGCTGTCAGAACTTACTTACTTACTTGTACAAACCTAGCATGCGTCCGTGAGCTAATTAGGCGCTCCATATCTGTCCATGTACCTACCTCTCCATCACATGTATGAAGTCCAACAGATTATGTATGTGCGGCCGTAGAAGAAGGTGCGGTGCATCAAGCCGGGGAAAATGTCTATTCAGAGTTCAGTCCAGTCCCAGTCGAGAGTTTTGAGGAGCTGAAATTCCACTTCCCAATTATGGGAAACCGAAGATCGCGATTCGCGAGAAGATCGACACCAGCCCCCCCCTCAAGGTTATTAATGGAAAGTTTCTCATACCTAGTAAATTTCTGGGGAAGCTTAAACTACTCGTATTACCTAAGCCCACGTAGGTCTTGAACTATCACAACGCATCATGTATCTACATACTGCGACCTACCATACACGTACATCGAGAACGATTGTTGTTGTCGAAGCGATATGGCACGGAAATGGGGAAAACGGGAAAACAGGGCCTGTGCTATCAATATATTCGATCTAGAATGAAGGCAAGGCGATCAAGGACAGTGGCCTTTGACAAGAGAATGTACTGCGAATATTTAGAGTGGCAGAGTCGATATTGAGGGACGAGGCGGTATCCTAGGTTTTGTTACTATTATTCTTATCTAAAGGCAAATAATCTAGCTGTATATACTGGCTACAAGATGTCATTCATCGTAGGCCGGCGGTGCTGGCTCATACACCAGGCATAGCAGTATCAACAATCTATGTAAACGTCTGGTTGCTTATTGTTACATATAGTCTATTTCTTCAGACCTTGTATTAAACCGTCCACCTCTTATAATACATTATTATTGTATACAGGGCCGTCTAAGGCCGCCATGTCGCTAATTATCCAACAAGCCCAGGATCCAAGGTATAAGTCTGTCGACACCATGACCATTGATAGCACTCACTGGGATGGCCACGCAACGCTCGGTCCAGGCATCCTCAACGCCGCTGGGGTGGGGTTCCCGGCCATCTTTGACAGCTTCGAGATAATCCTTTAACTGGGCAAAATTCTCTTGCGTGTTGGGCAGGTCGCCTTTAGTGGCTATGACGAACCACGGTTTAGAAGCAATGTGTAACCCAGTCGATTCCATCGTCGGCTCCGGGAGATCTGCGATCATCATTCGGCTTGTAAGGGGACCACTTCCGTCGCCTTCCCAATCGATCCGTTCACTCGCTTCCCGTTCTCTCTCTTCGTCTTCACGCATTCGCGCATATAGGCCGACCTCGTTCCATAGAGCCTTTAGCGCCTTGACTGCATCGCCAGCACTGAGATCAATTACAAAAGCGAGAACTCCTGCCCGCTCAACGTGACGCAGGAACTCTATGCCGAGTCCACGATCCAGATGTGCACCTTCGATGAGCCCCGGAATATCGGCAATGGTGAAGCGCGCACGGGGCTCTGGGGCATTCTCGGAATAGTCCTGACCCGACACCACAACAGGCCCAAATCGAGCATCGTGGATGACAGTAGGATGATTGGCGGTAGATGAGCGTTCGGATGACCGGGTATTCACAACGGGGCGACCCTTGTGGTTATCGAGAACTACGGTACCAATGTTGGGCTGTAACGTCGTGAAAGCCCAGTTCCCGACGCGGGCACGACTACGAGTCAAGGCCCGCAACAACGTACTTTTCCCGGCATTCGGAAGCCCGACAAAGCCCACGTCTGCCAAGAGTTTGAGTTCAAGTTCCAACTCCATGCGTACGGCCCGTTCCCCCTTGGTCGCGAATAACGGACGAGGTAGATCTTTAGAGACGAAATGCGGGTTACCCAAGCCTCCGATGCCACCAGCAGCCAACAGGATCGGGCGAGGTGTAGCGACGGAGAGGTCGAGGTGAATAGGGGCATCGGGTTGGGCGTAGATGCGATCTCGTCGAGGCAAACGGGGCAGTGTCAGGGTACGGCGCTCGTTAGGCGACATGCCTGGGTACAAGACGAACTTATGCGCATTTGCATGTTTAGGGGGTTCCGGAAGATCCATAGCTAACTGGACAGCATCGCGCTCACCAGTGCCGGCTTCCTCGGCGGCTTTTGCCGCCGCCTCGGCCTCTCTGACTAACTTGTTATACTCTCGCTCCTTTGCTCTCGCTTCCTGATAGAGGATGTTTTCTTCCACCATCGGGTCTATCCTTGATATTTCCCGAACTACTGTGCCAATGGGAACTTGGATGATGATGTCCTCGCCTCGGGCACCACCACGGTTGCTACCTTGCCCCGTCTTGCCGCGACCAGCACGGAGGATGCGGCGACGTGCGAGCTTGTGTAGAGAGTTTTCGCCTTCTACTGCTTGTATATACACATTGCCACCGTGTCCACCATCGCCGCCGTTCGCAGGCCCGTTGTCCATGAAAGCCTCGCGGAGGAATGAGATGCAGCCATGACCGCCGCCGCCAGCTTGGATCATGAGCTTAGCTTTATCGGCAAAAGTCGAGATGGCATAGTCGTCTGGTGGGGGATTCAGGCGCGAGGTAGGTATTTCATCGCTCGAGTTCGAAATTTGGGTCCTTTCATTATGACCGGCGGGGGTCGCAGAGGCCGCCGCCGATGTCGAGAGGCCAGTTCGCGCGCATGGTACACGGATCGGGAGAGAGCGGAAAAGGGTTGGATAGAGGAATGGGAGAAAGAGGGTTGAGCCGGGTGAGCACCGTGGAGGCATCCTGACGGCTTAGTATGGATCCGCAGCCTGGCCCTTCTCCTACCTAAGAGAATGGATCCTCTCGCACCTTGTAAATGCCGGAGCATCAAACAATTGAATATGGTCGATGTACTCGTATCATGAGGTGGGTACCGCTGTACCGAAAACCGTACAATGCATCGAATTGGAGTTTTGTCAGATAAGATAAGGCCAGGACAAGGGGTTCCTACAGCCCCAGTCAACCTATGCTCAATGGGCTAGACAACATATACGCTAGCACCTCTGTGGAATAGCGCCGGTAGCGGCCCGGAGCTTGACGGAATGAGGGAGGTTTTTATTCAAGTTCCCAAGGTTGTGACGGCCGACAGTCACTATCCCCTCTCAATAGTCAAGCGGACTTGCAGGTGGGCGTTTGACAACGCACCAGTACAGGATAGCCAAGGTAGGCAGGTATCTGAGCTTGCGTGTTTTCTATTACCTATTAATCATCATCTAAATATGCAATACATCGTTTCATGTCAAGTCGGCTCAGGTCCAACCTCAGACACCAATTCGTCCGAGAATGCAAGTTGGATATGCAATTGTCTTCATTAGCCGCCGAGAGGTCGGTTAACTGGAACTCGTCCGCTCAAGGCGCGTCCACAAGCGAATTAACTCTGTCTGAACCAAGCAAGAAGGACCTCAGCGCCGAGAGCACTGTGAAGCGGTGTATGATGAAATGTGCCCTAATAAGCGTCCAAGACATTGTAGGTACGTGTACGTTGTATGATTCTGGTATCCCGGGTACTATCGTGGGTGGCAGGAACTGTGACTTGTCCGATCATCTCCATTCCAACTTACCTAACTTGGGATTAGTGCCTACAACAAATCATGTACGCATGTATGTAGAAAGACAGAGAATATATGTGCGCAGGTACTTGTCATTATGATACCTACTACACAAGGTACTACTATGAATGATGTGATTAGCTGGTATTACGTGTGCATAAGTTGAAGCAGATATTATTCTAAGGCAGCCCAGCCTCCTTTATAAAGTGATATCAAGATGTTACCTTGCCGGCAATACTGATGGGGGTCGAATTGGTAGTATTTTGTGGGTTGGTTGGATGAAACGAGATACATAACATATGTGTACTGTGTGCCGGGTGCAGGTGGTTGGGAGTGGTTAGAGGCTGAATACTATACCTGCCACAGAAGTACAGCGGGATGCTGTACTTACACGTACATTACACACCCCTCTAGTTTGTCCGTTTATTCCTCTTTTATTGCTGTGTGCGTGTACAAATATACTCTTAAAGGCACAGCAAACACACCAATAGATACAAACCAAGGTCTGGTATAGGTATTTCGACTGGTTCAGATCTGTGTGTGTCTTTTAAGTTTTCTGCGTCATATCTTCCCTCGTCTACTACAATTTGACCGTTGTGTTCCCTCTACTCATTTTCTCTCTTTAGGTTATAAAAAAAAAAAAGCATGGAAGTACTTATCTGACTTACAAGTAACCATCTGTCTCTACAAGTATCAATCAGTCTAGGCTTAGGTCGTATCATCTCCAAGGTTCCTTCCTCTCACAACGGACTTGCATCGATACTATAATTCTTATTCATCTGTCCGTCTCCAGAATCATGTCAGCGTCCCCCCCCCAATCACAAAATTGCTCCCCCCCAAAACCCCCTCTCCTTTTTACCCACCCAACCCAGTCCGTGACAGTTTAAAGAAGTAGCTAACAAAATATCTGGGGTGTGCAGCAGTGTCGGCGGATCTGCGAACACTCGATTGGGTTACTCTCATGCATGCTGCATACTAAGTAGAAAACCAGCCGGCCCATTTGAGCCACGACAGCCAAATTTTATCTCTTGCCCGGACGTGGCCATACTCTCTCCTCTCCTCTGCTTCGCTAGACTGCTTTCTTGGACTTCTTGGACTCTCCTGGTCTTCCAAGTCTTCGGGCTTCGCTGGGTTGTCGTGACACTTTCCCTAACCTCTGCCGGCTCTCAGTCCTTGTCAATTGGTCTCGTGCATCGTCCCGTTTCTGCAACAGTCTGCATCATCAGCACCACAACGACAACAACAAAGCACCACATAACAACTAGCACCACCAGAAGCATCACCATTCTCTCCTCCGCCCTCGCTGCAACTACCGCTGTCAAGTCACTGCTTCTCAGTCTATCCTGTCGTTGTTGCTGCGACTGCTGCTGCTGCTGCTGCTGCTGCTGCTGCTGCTGCTGCTACTACTGCTGTTGCTGCTTGTGCTTGTGCTCCTCTGTGGCTCATCATCCTAGTCCGTGCCGTCAGTTGAAAGCAGTCAGCCAGTCCCCTCCCGCTCTTTCCTCCGAGCCTGGGTCTTGGGAATTGGGTCCTCCCTTCTGTGCTGTGCTGTATAGTGCTGTGCTGTGTATGGTGGTATGTGTTATACCCCACAACTCCCGTAGAGCCACAGAGCCCATAGCCCATAGAGCCATAGAGCCATAGCACCTGCCCGGTGCCCGTCATATCGGCCATATCGGGCTGCAAACTGCCTCTTCCCGCGCTCTAATTTGCTGCCCTCCTTTCCATACCCTCTCCCTTTCGCCGCATCCGAGAGGGCGGTCAGTTCTGTTCCCTGCAGTACAATCGCGAGCTAGCCAGAGCCCGAATACTACTTGTCCAATTCCCCCTTCTGCCACCACGCAGTTCGCTGCAACTCTATCACCGTTGTCCAGGTGGTGTCTGCTGTCTCGTTGTCCGTCTTTCTCTTCATAATACAGGTCAGTTTCCTTTCCGCTTACTTTCTACCCTCTTCCCTCCTTCCTACTTTATGGACCCTTCTGGGTCACCCATATGGACTACGTTGTACATTAGCACATCATAACCCAACTGTCCCTTATGTGTACCAACCTCCCATACCGGCTCTCCCCGCCTCCGTCGCCCTCGGCTTCCTGCCGCTAAGATGTATTCCAGGGAGAAACACAAGAAGTCCGTCATTAGGATGGACCCAGACTGTGCCATCTGCCATGCCCCTGCCATGCACGCCTGTGATTGCGAGGCCAAGGGGCTAGAGGCCGCAGTTCAGCAAGCAGAGACGCGCATGATGCAAAGTGTATATGATCAGATACGGTAAGCTATTCGCTCTGTTTTCACGCGACGTCCACTGTTCACCTCGACACCACGTCGCCGGTGCCGGCAGCCCTTGATCCTGGCGTTGGTGCTGTGCCATGTCATGCTATGCTATGTCGATACTGGCCGCCGGGCTCGCTGTCGCCAAACTTTCACTAACCTATCGTCAGCTCTTGGGTTCGAGCACACGCGCAGGATTACATTCTCGAGTACTTCCGACTTCTCACGGATCGGCGAAAGGCCGCACATCAGGAGCAAGTCGAGCGTATAACAGCACACGCTTATCACTACTACCGCGCACCCCCACACCCCAGCGAACTCCAAGCGGCGCAGGCAGCGCTGAAACGAGGCATTGACGAGGATTGGCAGTCGAGTGTCCAACGGTATCCCGAGGTCCTAGAGTACTTCTTCAGCCTGGTCGAGATGCAACTCCCACAAGAAGATGATCCTACCGTGAAAGACCCACCATTGAGCGCTCTTCACGGATCGAGAAAACCCCATAGACGGAGCTCGGTCATAGCTCCGGAAAGCGCCCACGAGCGCCGGAGAAGGACTCCGCCACCACCGGCAATCGAGCGGAGAACACCCGGACCCCATTTGATCGCGAACCCGATGGCACCTACGCGGTCAGCAAGACGAGGACCTATGCGGCCGCCCACCGCACCCCCTCAAAGCTATAATTACTAAGCGGGCGAGGTCAGGATGGTCGTTGAAGGATCTAATCCCCCAATACTGCCGGTTCAGTGGAAGGAAACAGGCTCTACCTAGATTCCATTGTTTTCATACGGCTCGCCTTGTCACCACGATATACCTCGATATTACCCCGCCACCATACTATCGCATACATAACCTCGAGAGTCCAAGGGATACCCCATCGCACAAAAGCTTATAGCGCCTTTTGTTCAAAACCGCCTCCACTCCACTCTTCTTTTTTGTGTGCAGCATTTTGCGAACATGCTCTGGTCATTTATTTCCCTCGGCGTCGAGATTAGTATTTCACGAGACCACGATTTCACGAATTTCTGCAATGCTTTCAAGAGCTAGCGGGGAAGCTACCACGGCTTTGATTCATAATCAACATGCATAGCGCCGGTACCGTTGTCTTTTTGGCACCATTTACTCATCATACCTTTTTCTATGTTCATTTTTCTTTGTCTTTTGTTTACCAGCACAGTTCTCTGTCTTGCAGGTTCAAGGGAAAAAAGAGCCTTTAGACGGCATTTTTCTTTTTCTTGATTCGGCCGGTGTTTGCGGTTGGGAACATGATGATTTCGAATTCGGGTATCGCGCGGACGGCGCATCAACGGAGTACGGAGTTGGTTTCGACGTACTAATCAAATGCGAGAAGGAACATGGCGAGGCTCGTCGCAACCAAGTTGTTTAACCGTCGGACTTACGAGCCCGAGCAGAGCAATGAGTGCTCTACTCGAGGGAAAGTGACCGAAAAAAGGAAGCTAGCAAGACGCACAGGCGGATGACTGATATCTTGATTAAAGAGGTTTGGGTCGGTGGATTAGAAAACACTGGCGCTGTTCGGTTTTCGTTGTTTGCCTCGGTCCAGTGGAAAGAAGGGCGCCAGGTAAACAAACGTTGGCCGGCCCTTTAAGCTACAGATGATCATGTCGGATCGTCGCGTTGGAAATGCCGGAAACCCCGCGAAGGCTGGCTATCAAATATGGTTTTCAATTGCCGGAGCAGAGTATGGAATACGGCTCTGACTTTGGTTGCCTGTCAATCCACCTTGCCAGATCTCCGAGTCCCTAGCAAAATATAGTAGATTAACAAAACAATATAAAACACTCAATCCATCCATCCGCTTCCTGTCATCCACTGAAACTGCGGCCTCTCCAGTGTTTCCCGTGAAATCAGGACACCTCCTGAATTCCAGTCGCCGGCATGGGCAACTAATCCGCCAATCCTATTGTAACCAGCTTCTTATTCGCTCATACATCTACCTCGCGCTACAGTCACTTTGCCCATAGGGGCCGTAACAACTCGACACGTAAGTAAGAGTATCGTCCGTACAGTGCATAGCACAGCAACCAGCGAATTCGCTCAAATACATAAACCGGAGTCTGGGCCAGCTGACTCTACAAGACAGTAAATGTCTACCTACTTATGAGAGGCAACGTGTTTTGGCCCCGCTGGAGCACCAAAGAGAAAAAACGACAGACAGTCCGGTTTTCTCTGTAAACTTGATCAACCCCTCTTATGTGTTCCAGTTCCAAGTCCAACGTGGCTCCACGTTTCACATATCAGATCAGATCAGATCACCAGCTCTCTTTTTTTTTTTTCCCTTTTTTTTTTCTTGAGTTATTATTTTTTTCTCTCTCTAAAATGCACCATATTAGTACGGTACATGCAACATATACTTGAGTAGGTAGATACGTGATATGCGGATGACTTACATGAGCGACCTATCGTGTAGGTTGTGTGTGTGTGTATGTGTGTATGTATGTGTTTTTTTCGGTCAACCTGTGCTTTGGGATTGGTTAAAGGTGGTGGAACACTGCGTCGTTCTACTCTACTTACTTACTTACTTACATATACCCTTCTTCCTATTTCTCTCTGTGCACGTGGCTTTAGGTACTTACTTAACTTGGGGAAAGGGGGGGTTTTTGGAGGGGAAGGATTATAGACTTATTTGTTAATGTATTGTATCGTAACTAGGATACTTACTTACTTAGCTAAAGTAGGGATTGGGTTGGATTTTTACAATTATATACTTATGTTTATGAAATATGAGGTAGGTTACCGTACCGTAGGGAAGGAGGAGAGGTCTCCGATTGCGGATGGACGGATGGACGGGGACAGCTGGGCATGAGGTGGGTACGGGTCACTACGGGCCAAGGCTGGCTGTTGAAGTTCTCCTACGATACTAGGTACTACCTTCGTACTTATGTATAACATATCAGGTACATACCCCTACCTACCCATAATTTATACCTACAGCATGTATTTATTTATAATTATCCTAGATACCTTTAACGCCGGACGGATAAACCTTCCTTAATAAGGGTGTAAGGGTTAGCTACTTTAAGCTGACATTAAACAGCAGATCGTATTCTTTAATCCATGGACTATCTGGGGATACCCTCTACAAAATAGATATATATGTCTATATAATACCAAGCTGACGATATAAAAGACGTGTTAAATTCTAACTATAGCAAGATCAATCTAAAACACATAAAACAAATTCCCCTATTTAACAACAAGCACGTGGATTTTAACAGCATAAGAGAGGGGGGGAGGAGGGGAAAGGGGAGTGAAGTGTTTTTCTCTAACCTATTACTTATTCCCTGTTGCTTTCTTACCTACCTACTTACGTGGACGTATGCTACGCACGTAGATTTAGATAGGTAGACAATGTATTAGTCCAGAATCTTTTCTGCAAGTATATCCTGCTTTCATATATATGATTTACTTAACCTAGGGTGTGTATATTATACATATAAGAAGTTTTGTAAGTCTGAATTTCCTAGACTTTCCCATGCATACCTGGATATGTATATTTCCATGGTAATGATAGAGAACTTCCCTCTAACTTGTAAATGCCAAAGTAAGTAGCTTCTTCATTTACCCAGAGGTCTACCTACCTACCTAGGTATGTAATCTAACATATCAACTTACTTTACTTGTGGCGCGAGCGTAAGATGGACGAGCTTCTCGCTAGCCAGCTCCTTAACGTCACTTACCTAACCAACACACGTCCACCCAAAATATACTTGTATATTGACGGAGTGGGTATATATGTACAGTACGTGTAGATGTGGTTCCATCTAGAATTAGGTAGGTAGTATAGATAGAAAATACCATGCATGGCATGGCATGTATCCATCCATTCATCCAACCAAGGTTGCTTTCCAATACACACTACTCGTAGATCTAGATACTTCACTCACCTAACCTAACCCAACCTATTATCAGAATGGATTCATCTTTTGATACCTACATAATATCTCAAATGTAATAAAAATCAACGTCTCCTCTTATATTGCTTAGATCAAGTAAGGTAAGGTACCTAGCTATGCAAAAAGGTCACGAGACCGAACTCGGCGTGTATCACGCTCAAGCACGCAAACGCAACGGTATAAGGTAGGTTTGGTATTAAAATGGGACTGACTTCTACATAACAACAAGTTAACCTAGTCACATACAATACATCACATACTAGGAAGGGGGGGGGGGGGGGGAGAAGAAGAAGAAGAAGAACAGAGGTGAACAGAAAAGAAAAATGACAAACAAACAAAAGACGACAAGAAAAGACAAGAGAAAAGCAAGACAGCCCAACCTGCAACCCAAGATCCAAAAGACACAAAGCTTGCAACAAACAGTTTCAAGTAGGCAGGATAGGTGCCCATAAAGTGACAAAAAGTGCAAGAGTAATACGAAACAAACGACAAGACGACCGATGAGTTGTTCCTCTCTCCTCATACATAATTGGTACTATCAAGCAGGGTCCAAGTAAAAGTTTAAAACTACCTTGTCCTTGTCTTTCATCTTTATCATCACCAGCTCTGTCATTCATCTGATCTGGCTTGGCTTGGCTTGGCTTTTTATGGAAATAACGCTCGGGTGCGAGCATGCGCTTTTGTGGGTGTTTTTTTCTTTTCTGGGGGAGACATTGTCCACGTGTATCCCGCGAATTTGAAGGCGGGATATCCCGTGTCCTTTCTTCCTCTTGAAACAGGCGTTGTCATGATGCCATACCCCATAAAGCCTAAGCTGACTCATGAGTAACTGAGTGGTTAAGAACTCTATACTACGCCCTTGTCGTACCCAGGACTAAGTGCTATGAACTTGGGCAGTTGGTAGGTAAGACGGAGATAGAGCATGATATTGTGAGGTTGGGTATGACTATCCATCTTGTAGGGCGCCGGCCAAAAGATATTATTTTCTTTATCCCCGCTACTGTTAAAACTCATATGCTTCTAAGGTATAATTTATATATATATGATTGTCAGGTGCAGCCAATTGTAACCTCAGCCAGGAAACTCCACCTATACCCCTCCCGCTACAAAGAGGGATCAAGCAAGGAGGCAAAGGGGAAAAAGGGGAAAAAGGAAGAGGCATCTTTGGTGATGTGATGGTGTTTCCAAGGGAAATCTGGTGAGACATGCGAGCATTAACACGTCTCTACAGAGACCCCTAGGAACTTGCCCGCAAGACGCCTTCTTGGGCTTGACTCGTTAGGCTTAGGTTAGGAGGTGACGTGTGCCCTAACCCCGGACGGTTTACGGATCGTTCCGCGATTTTCGGCATCAGCTGACGCCTCCACAGCCTGTTTAGAAGCGATCAAGGTGTCCAATTGCAAGCGCCTCCTTTTAGCCCCATCTGGCTTCGATTTCGGCCGTACACTGGGGTCCCTGGTGGGGTTCTATTCTTGCTTTTCCTCCAAAGAGGTGCCGCTGAGCTCCGTTGTAACGGCTTCGACCTGGTCGGCCTTTTTCTCCCCGTCCGGAGTAGCAACACCCGACGCTTCAGCAGCCTCTTCGGCTTCTAGCTTCTCAATTTCCTTCTTGGCCTTTTCGATATTCTACAGTCACCGGCATAGATTAGTAAACCCTCGCGCAGAATAAATACCATCATCGGGGATTTACCTTTTGTGTCTGTGCCTGCTGGTCGGCCTTCCAATGGTCGAGCTTGGCCTTGACTTTCTCGATCGTGGTCGGCACATCAGCCGCACTCATGGGAGGGTCTATTCCCATAAAGGCGCAATCATCAATGACGGAGGGAGGGCAATTGTAGCCGCCCTTCTCGGCCGGAGCTGCCTTCTTGCCGCCCTTCTTCCCCTTCTTGATGGCTGGTAGGTATTCGTCGTCACGATCTTTCTTGCTCACCAGCTTGGTGCCCTTGAGGCCGGAGTCGTCGACCTTGCGCGAGGCTTCGGCGGTCAAGCCACTGCTGGCGATAAGAGGCGCTTTCTCGGTGGAGACGGATGAAGGGTCGAAGAAGTGGAGGAGGCTGTTTGCGCGACGGATCTCCTCCAGATAGGCCGGGTCACTGGCTTCCTGCAGCAACTTTTGGGCTCGCTCTTTCTTCTTTTCTTTCTCGTATCGCTCTCGCTCGGCCCTTTGGCGTTCGCGAGCCTTCTGACGGGCCTCGCGCTCGTACTCTCCAAAGGCCTTTTTGGCGGCGTAATATTCGTCCTTGATCTTACGCACGGCCTGGAACTTCTCTTGCTGTTCGGCTTGGAGCTTGCTCCTCTCGTCTCGCAGTGCGTTGAGGTTCTTGAACACCTCGTCCTGCTCAGCCTTGATCGAGTCGAGTTCGGCCTGGATCTTGGAGTAGCGATCGCTGAGGGCACGGGCTTCGGGGTCCTCCATGCTGTCCTTGATCTCCTTAATCTTCGCCTTGAGCTCGTCGATTCCCTTCTGAGAGGTGTCGAACTGGGCAAAGTTCTTACGTTGCTTGCGCAAGTTGGACACCTCGTTCAATGCCTTCTTTTCGTCTACCAGTTTCATCATGCCGCTGTTGACCTCCTTCTCGAGGGCCTCGATCTGTCGGTCGATCTCTTCAACACTCTTGAAAGCAACCTTGTTGCGAGCAGTCTTCTGTTCGGCAATGCGGGATCGGAGTTGCTCATCGAGACGCTTGATCTGGTCCAGCTTCGAGGTTCGGGCGTTCTTGCCGACGCCTTGTTTGCTACGGATTTCATTGGCCTCGGCGATTAACTCCTGTCGGCGTTTCTGGGTCGGCGTAGGGGCGTCCTTGTTCTTGTTGGGCGACGCAAGATCTACCTTGGCTTTTATCGCGTTCTGTTATAGAGGGTGGTCAGCAGGTAAATCGTCATTCACCACATGGAATTGGTCAAACTACGCCATGGACAACACTACAACACGACATACATATTTAACCATTGTCTCCTGATATTCCTTCTCGGCCTTGGCTACCTGCTCGTTAAACAATTCCTGGTTCGGCTTCTCCGGCTTCTTCTTGTCGCTCGCAGCCGCTGCCGGGGCGGCAGGGGCAGGGGAAGTTGCAGTATCAGCCATAATGACAATAAAGCAGGTAGGTCGCTGACTATATCGTATAGGAGAGGAGGTATGTTTGAATAGGAGGTGGGTATTTGAAAAGATCACGGTATAAGCACGGCAACCGTGAAACCAACGTTATACGTTCTTAATATATAGGTCGTTTTTTCATAAAAACGGAAATGGGAAGAAAAGGCAGAAGGTGAAGGAGCTTGGAAAGCTTTTACGTCTACGTGTACGTAAATAAGAGGGTTCTAGGGAGGAGGATCAGCTGTAAGGATGCAAATCTGCACAGGAAGCCAGATCTCAGGGTCCCCAAGGCTATTATTTACGTGTACCACGTTATTAGTGTTAAATAAATAATGCTGTTTTGGCTTGCCCAAGTATCTAGTTGGAAATTTTTTGTTTTTGGGTCTTGGCAAGGTAAATTTGGAGTGAGCACCAGTAAAAAATACCCAGTCTACCTGGTTTTAGACCTTGTATACACCAAGGAATATTTGACATTTGATGTGACCTTGTCACCTTCCAAGTATTGAATCACAGAATATCTTAGGTAAACGACATACAAGTATGTAAAGCAAGTAATTTATATGATTATCCAAACATAACACAATGAATGCGGGATTGCGTGATTGCCAGGCAGGAACACCGTGCTATCTCCTTGTCTAGTTGTCCACAAGTAAGTACTTTACTCGTATGTTATTGCAAGACAGTATAGTAGGAAGTAGGTACCCTTCACGCTGTGTGGAGTGTTACCGAGTACACATTGGAGATGGGAATCTTCTAGGTACTCGTATTGTGGGGCTCCAACAAGGCTTGAGGAGGTACCTACCACTAACTAATGTACCTGTACTCGTAGAGAACACCTCATTGGATCAAATATACACTTCACCCCTGCAAGCTCGCTGGAATTTTTTTAGTCTAGCCGTGCATTGGGAGAAAGGCTGAGACTGTAACTTTTTGTTTGGCTTTTGTCAACTATCCTCAATCAATCATCTTTGTACATCACCTATCGTCCACCTGCTACCCAACTCTTTATACATACTACTACATAGTAATAACCCCTCGAGCCAAACGCGAATAGAAGGAGCCGAATCTCACAGATCTAATTGACCGAACTCGACTCTGCACCTCTATTATTCCGTGCCAAAATGGCCGATCAAGATTTGAACTCCGAAGCCAATGAGCGCAGCGTAGTGAAAGCCTGGCGCGCATGGAGAACCGCTCACGAAATGGTTCAAGATCGAGTACGTTAGAAAATCGAAGACTAATTACGATATTGCATGGTGGAACTCGGATGGCTGATGAAAGCAGGGCTACGAGTTGGCCGAGGAGGAAGTCAAGATTTCTCTGGACGCATTCAGATCCCAGTATACAAGCATAGACGGCACTGTAGCGTAGGTTTCTATCTCTTGCATCTTTGCTCGATGCAATGGGCTGACTGGGGAGGATTTGTAATACAGGCGCGAGCGGATGAAGTTCTCTGCCCGACCAAGCCCCGAAATGCTCAAGAAGTACACGCCGCCCGCGACTGCCAGCAACCCCGACCCGCAACCAGATATCGGTACGATCTGGGTAGAGTTCAACGACGACACGAGCGTGGGCGCCGAGGCCATGCGTAAATTCGCCAAGTTCTGTTCGCACGAGCACTACAAGACCGGCATGTTAATCCTGAGCGGCAACGTCTCTTCCGGCGCCAAGAAGGAGATCCCCCGGTTCGCGCAATGGACCACGATCGAGTGGTTCCTCGAGGAAGACCTGCTCATCAACATCACCCATCACGAGCTTGTGCCCCGCCACGTCATTCTCAGTAGGGAAGAGAAGATGGCTCTGCTCAAGCGCTACCGTCTGAAGGAGACGCAGCTACCACGTATTCTCCAGCGAGATCCAGTCGCCAAATATTTCGGCATGCGGCGCGGCCAAGTCGTGAAGATTATCCGCTCTAGTGAGACAGCCGGACGGTATGCCAGCTACCGGCTGTGTGTGTAAGGAGCGATGAGATACCAGAGACGGAAGTGAAGAGAAGACGGAAGAAGGGGAAAAAAACAAAGCATTTTCAGAATATGGCGTCTACGTGGATGACAAAGGAAATTTTGATGGCGGGATGGCGTTTTACGGTATGTCAAAGCTCATGGCGAGCTTCTTTAGCATGGTTTGGCTTCGCTTGAGCCTTCTCTCGATAGAAATGGGCATCTGGTACCAATAGCCGAATGTTCGAGACGGCGGGCTATCTGGCTCTCTCTCAGCAGCCTGGAAAGCACTTTCGCGAGATAATTATAATTACAAGCCCTGTAATTCGATGCTTGGTGGAAGTTTGTCTTCAGCTTTGCATGCCTATCTCCGGTGTTGATGAAACGTGGAAGATTACGGAGATCCCCTAGTGAGTGCAGTGCTATTATGCATGGGTTTCTACATGGCGCAAAGCTCAGCATAGCCAACAACAGTCACCTTGACCTATAGAGATGTTATACCTATTTTTTACTATGTAAACAAGGCAATTCTGGCTCGAGGTCCAAACTTCAGTTACAAAATCTACTGTCTAGGCCAGCCTCCCCCCTTTGTTTAAGACATTAGAAAACCCACCATGTCTTTCGATCTCAAGGTATACTTCTGTTCTATTATATCGAGCTCGTCGGATATCATGCCAAAAGCATTCTTTACATGTTAAGAGTCACATAACTGGAAATACCACAAAACGTAAAAGGACGAGGAAATAAGTACATAGACAAGAGTGAGTCCCTACCTCGAAATCAAATCTGCAAGGCATAAAAGTCAACAGAGGTTGGAAGGTAAGTAAAAGTCTTTATTCTACTCAACTCCGGGTTTTTTTCGATCGTACAGAAAACCAGAGATATTCTTTTCCAACTCGGAAGCAGAAATAAAAGTAAAATGGGGTGAACAAGAGGTACTTTAAACGGGGTATCTGTGTAAATCCATCTTAAAGGAGTAGCTAGGAATCATCGCCATCGGGAGATTATGTCCAAAGGCTTTGCGCCAAATTCCGAAAGGGGGTAATCAAAAGATAAAACGAAATGCTTCGGATGCCGTCTTGGTAGCTTCACGGCATGAACTACTCATACTTTTGAGTAGCATCGCCACCAATACTCGCTCACTATCCCGATTATAGCCCGCGTCTCATCTTAGACTCCCATAAGGCTTTCTCATGGATAACATGCGTAAATAATTCACCGTCTTCTTATTGAAGCAGCATTATAGCCCCATCCAACCACCTAAAACGCCGGGGCTGGGCTCAACTCTAAGCCAGTTCCAGGTACCTAAAGCAAGAAAAAGTAGAAAAAGACAAATCCTTCCGATAACGCCTGGCGCTCCGCCTAACCTAAAATCCTGGTATATATTGGTATAAATCTGCACGTTTCATGATTCCTTCCAACATATCTCCATCCTCTATGCGGACATGGAGAGTCTTTTTGTAGAAACTTCAGAAATGGTCATCGACCGTCTGGTCGCAATGGCGTCCCTATGGGGACGTCATGGTAGTATATAGGTATGTCAGCCTGAGCTGATTGGTTTACTGACCCAGAAGCGAGCAGATTGGAGGAGTTCTAGTCGAGTATGATTAGTCTATTTTAGCAGTCCGCCAGCATCAACCAGGACCGGACCACCACGGTATTGGTATGTCTCGTAGGCTGGTTCCTGCGGATGTTGTGGTATAGGTTGCAACTCGGTCCCACCCCTTGAATTATTCTTTGCGCGTCTCGGCTGGAAAGGATGAAGGAGGCCACTCAGATCCTGTAGAAGTGTTTGTGAGCCACGCCGCAATCCGGTACCACTGGCGTTGACGGTTGGCGAAGGGGTTCCCCGATAGGGGGATAGTGGATCCTGGCTAGAATTGATGCTGTTTCTAGTGCTCCGCAGGGTAGTATCGCTCGCCCCGGTATCTAGTAAGCCTCCTACATCCATGAAAGATACCCGTCTAGGCGTGACAGTCGAGTTACTCAGGCTGCTCGAAGGCACTAGTTGGTTAGGATGGTGAAGCGCGTTCTCCTTGCCCGGCACACGGATCGCCCTTTTTTGGTCGAATTGCCAATTCGGATTCATGCCGACGGTTGGCGCAGGCCCAAACCCTAATCCTGAAGGCTCCTCAGCGTCGCGGTGCTCCGGGTTCACGCCCAACCCCAAGTCTCTGACCAAATCTT
This sequence comes from Poronia punctata, assembly GCA_022579005.1. Classification (NCBI taxonomy): domain Eukaryota; kingdom Fungi; phylum Ascomycota; class Sordariomycetes; order Xylariales; family Xylariaceae; genus Poronia; species Poronia punctata. The sequence continues at coordinate 29,462 of MU401762.1, forward strand.
CATCGCTTCCCCAATGTCTGTTTATCGTCGGACGCCTCGTTGATGCGCGATCAAGGGACTCGCCAGCAATGGAATCCAATCTGTACTTGGACTTCTTAGTCCCTCGGTCACGGACAAAGGATCCTAGGACTAGAGCATTTGCTGCTGTCGTTGCAAAAAGAATCTCTACTGACGCCAGAAGAGATCGTGTTTGCTGGTTGCCGTTGGTCCGGAGAACGTAGATAACACGGTAGATGGTGGTGGCAACTGGAGCTAGACTTAACCCAAACAGACATGTAAGTTGAAACTTTTTCTTCGGGCCCATATGACTCGTCAGGATGATGGGCACTGGGAAGAGAACCAGTATAAGGTCGGTTAGGATATTGGATGTGGCCATTGTGATGAGCTGGACATAACCTTGTCGGCAATGACCGCCTGGATCCGGCTCAACCTGCCAGTAGTGATTGAATGGCCGGCATTCGACTAGGTCCGTAACGAGGATGGCAACGAATGTCACGGCTAATATGCCTCTAATGATATTTAGAGTGATGTCGTGCGATCGTCTCCAGAATGTGCTGGTTAGGCGCTTGAAGAAATCGAGAATGGCGAGTTTAAGAATCCAGAGGCTACATGCCATGGACATGTTAGTTTCCTTGCATTCGAGTCTTCCATTGCCTTGCAAAGTAACAGAGAAACAAAGGTGGTGAGAAAAAGGGAGACAGAATTGCGTGTGCGAGTCGATATAATCAATAGAAGCGATTTTTCAGGAGCACCCGCGATTCTGAAACTCTAGAGAAAGTACTTACGTGGCTGCATATAACATGCGACTTGCTAGGACCAACCCGCTCGCAATCGATTTGTGCATCTTCTCCCTCTCAGTCAAGGGCCAACTGAAGCGAGCATTGTTGGTCCCCCATAATAACACGAGATGGACGAGAGCCATACGGATAAAAAGGGGGATAACGGCGAACACAGCAGTCTTGTCCTCTCGGAAGAGTTTCTCGGACCGGACGAACCGACCGGCAACGCGCAAGAAAATGATGGTGGCACAGAAAAGGGTCATCCACCAGCAGACAAGAAGCGTCGGCTTGTCTTGATCGAAGCTGTGTACCGGCGGGGGCGGCGAGTACAACGTCATAGTGTCTGTCGTTGTTGGGAACCACGCCCGTCAACCTCCGCAGAGGGGACGAGCGGGGGGTTGGCGATCGTCTCCGGAAGTTCGCAGGCTTTCGATGTTCCCTACAGCAAGGGCTTTGTAGTGAGATCGAGTAGATGCCACGGCATGAGATAGTCGCGATGGTCAATTTCGGCGTTGATCGGTCGATTGCGCGTGAAGAACCTGTCGCCCCTTTTCTGCCCTCCGCCTTCCCAACGAACTCTTCCAACTAGCTTGTAACCCGGTGTGTGCGCGGCGACGGGGTGATCGTTAATGATGAAGCGGTCGTGCGGTGGGTGGTAATCCTCGATACTAGCGGCGTCGCGACCGTTTTATTTGATACATATATAACGGTAGCGTAGACTAGGGTATCTCGAAGCTGCCATGTATATTCTACAACAACTCGTCAATGGCCATGATAGATGGTTCATGATATAGGGATACCGACGGTCGGCTTTGACACGATATGGGAAGCAACGGTTGGGAGAGCGAGAGGAATAGCAGCAATGACATCGGTGACACTTCGGGATCGAGCGTATAATGAGAATGGCCCCGTAGAAGTCTGTTGGTAAGTCGGTGCCGTAGTCTATTGCGCGATGAAGTTGCGACGTTGCGGAGTGTGGAATGCAAGGGTACTCGTAGAACGTAAAAGGCGGGAGGGCAAATTGAGATTTGGGGAATACCGCAATGCCCACACCACTCCCTGTTGAGACGTAGACCTTGGTTCCTCGTACGAGTAGGAGTACGGCGGTCTACCAAAATCGGTATCAGTTTAGCGTTGTAGCGAGAGGGTCCAAAGGAGGGACTCGAGCCGATAAAGTACGATTTGTCTGCACCTCGTCAAGGCGAGGAATAATGGATCACTGTTAGGTACCTAGGTATACGAGTACCTACCTCATTACTCTGGAGTCTACCCCTTCTACATCCTATGTACTTACCTATGTACATGTACCTAAGTGAGGGGAAAGACTAGAAAGATACAAGGCATTCCACCTACTACCAACGTCCTCAGCCACCGTGCCACGCTCTTCTTGGTACCTTCCAGGTATTTTGCTTGTTGGTAAGTGGGGTTACTCTCTACAAGATGAGGCGTTGAATCCATTGGGGCGGGTCGTTTCTACTACTGTAGGTATGCAATTACTAAAGTATAAGTCCTACGACATCTGCGTAATTTTACCGCTTAGATATCAGATTGTAGTTTAACATGATACTAAACTAATATCAATCCTGAATTAAAGTCTGTGTAGTAGATAGGATCTCTTAAAAAGAGACCAAGTACGATCGACTCCACTAACCACATATGCATAGATCTAGTTTGAACAGATAGTACCTGAAGTCCATTGATGAGGGGACCGACCTCCTGACCCGCACATCGTTAAACGTTTTTAGCTGGAATGCGGAATATGGAGATTTTAGGTAACTTGGCCGCTTGGCGCCAAGGCAGGACGAACAGGGAACGCAATATACCTAAATACCTTGCACCGTTGCTTTGAACACCTACGTACGTATATGTGACTGAGCTACGATAATTGTATTTTGTTTTTCTGATGTATCTAGAATAGCTACCTACAGTAGATCTCAATAGCTCTCAGCCCTGGAATTTGTACATACACGATCCAAGTCCTGACCAAGTTACTCGTACAAGTATCTACAGACTGGCAAAGAGGCGCAAAATGAGGTCATGTCCTGTGACCTCTACAGGACGATAATACCTAACCTATAATTTGCCATTGGCCCGACGATTTGCGGTGAACAGATATGTGCATGCTAGCTAGTCTACGTGTAGTAGGTACAACATATCAATTAGGCGTGAATTATCTACATGTAGATGGGTAGAATAAAGTCTAACAAGTACCAGCAAGAGACGGACTAAAAGCTATTAAATCTCCTCGTCATTTTCGCGGGAGGCTGGGCAGCTCTAAAATTTCCTACCATTGGGTATCCTTATCTAAAGACTAAGATCTCCTTGTCACCAATGGAATAAATTACCAGCATACCAGGGCCGAGCTTAAGACTCGTTGTCCCAACAGCTGATGCCTGTAACGGCCATGCCCGTTAGTCCAAGGTCACGTGACCAAAGGAACAGTTATATAACCTACAAACTACGCACGTTATTGCAGGGTAGGTCTAGGGTAGTACCGAATACTGCCCTTGCTTAGCTGGACCTACTTAGCAAAACGATCTAATTAGTTGCACACTTGTATTTTTAGCTAGGTATTTATGTATAAGTAGTAAAAAAATAGATCTTAGCGTAGCTAGTTTTTTTTTTCTTTTTAACTTAAAATTTTTTATATAGCGTTAATATATAGTTATTATGCTTTACTAATTATTATATTATTTTAGGTTTTATTAATTAATTGCTTTTATATAATTAATTTATTATTTACTTTATACTTTTTATTAAATTAAGTAGCTAAAAAATAAAATTATTAACTTTAAACTAACTTAACTTAACTAAACCTTATATATATAATTAATATTTATATATAACTAACTAACTTAAAACTTTATATGCTATAGTATATAGTAAGCAACTTAACTTATTACTATAAAAAACAGTTTTTTTGCTATAACTAATACTTTTTATTTTAATAACTTTAAGTTAAAAAAAAAAAAAAAAAAAAAAATAATTTTAACTTTAATAAAAAAAAAAAAAAAAAACTTAATTAATAGTTTAATACTATAAAGGCTATAAACAACCTTGCTACTTTAGTAGCTTTTATTACTAGCATAGCTAACTAGCTTATTTTTTTTACTAAAAAATAAGCTTTAGCACTTAATTTAACTAATTTAAACGCTATAGCTTTTTAAGCTTTTTTAGCTAAATTTTAATAAATATAAAATAAGCTAAACTAAATTAATATATAAGTTAATATAAAAAGCACTTTTGCTAGCAACTATACTATAACCTTTAAAAAATATGCTATTTTATTAAGCAGTACTTTTAGCAAAAGCACTTTTATTGTTTAAAGCTTAGTTACTAATTTTATTTTTTAGCTTATTACTACTTTAATTAATATACTAAACCTTTACTTTAAAAAAAAATCTTAAGCTAAAAGTTTTAAACTTTTAATTTTTAATAAAAAAATTAATAATTTTAATAATTAAGTTTAAATAATTGCTTTAAAGCTTAACTTTAATATATGCACTTTTTATAATAAAAAATAATAACTAAAATATATGTTTATATGCTTTTTTAGTTAACTTTAGCAATAAGTTAAAGTATATTTTAGTGCTTATAACTATAAAGTAGGCTTTATATATATTACTAAAATAATTTAAGTTTTTAAAACTATTTATAAATTAGTTAACTAAGTAAAAGCTGCTGCTTAAAAGCTTACTATTATAAACTTTAATAATTTTTTTACTTAAAACATTTAAGTTTATATTAGCTATTTTACTAAGTTATTAGTTTAAGCTTATAAATTATACTTTTTAAAAAAAAAAAAAGCTATATTATAGTATAAAAATTTTAATTAGCTATGTTTTTTATGCTTACGTTTATAACTTAAGCGTTTTTTATAAAACTTTTTATAAGTTTTTTAAAAAAAAAATGCTTAATTAATAAGTTAAAAATTAAAAGCAAAAAGCTAAAGCTAAGCTAGTAGTACAACTTTATAAAAGTATAACTTTAAACTAAAAACTTTTTATTTTTACTTTAAAGCTTGCTATTTATAAGCAGCTATTTAAAATTAAAAAAAAAGTTTACTAAAAAAATAATACTTACTTTAACTATAATAAAAAAGGCTATATAATTAAAAATTGTTTTTAATTTTAAGTTAACGCTTTTTTTGCTAAACTAATAAAAAAAGTAAAAAAAAATGTTTTAGCTAAAAAAATAGCTTTTTTAAAAATTACTTTATTTAATAAATTAAAAAACTAGCCTAGCTACTTTAAGTTTTTATAATAGCTTATATATTTATTATAGCTAAATTAAGTAGTAAAAATAAAACTACTAAATTTAAACGTTTTATTTAAATTTAAATTAATAGCTTTAAAATATAAACTATTATTTTATATAATATTAAAGTAAATATTTACTTTTTTATTAATATTTTATTAGCTTTACTACTTTATAAATAACTTAAAGCTTTAATAACTTATTTAAAAAAGCTTATTTAACTTTTTAACTATAAAAGCTAACTTGCTAGCACTGTTTTTTAAATGCTAATAGCTAGCTTAAAAATTAATAACTGCTAATTTATTAATTAAACCTTTTAAGTTACTAATATTAATAACAAAGTTATTATTAGTTTATAATAAATAGCTAAATATTTTATTATTTTAAATTATAAGCACTACTAATTATTATAGCTTAAAAAAACTTTATTTTTTACTATATACTTACTTATAATTTTTTTAGCAAAAAAAAACTTAGTTATGCTAACTAAGCAACTTGCTTACTAATAAAATGTTAACTGCTAAAATGCTAAACTAAATTAGTATTATTAGCTACTATAATATAATAAGCTTTTTATTTGCTTTATTATAGCTACTATTTAACTTTTTAGCTTAGTTAATAAAAATAACTAAAAAGCTATTATTTTAATTACTATATTAATTTAGCACTTAGCACGCACTTAAAAATAAAAGTTTTTAAAATTGCTAAATTTAAGTAAGCTAATACTTATTAAGTATATAAAGCAGCTTTAAAGCTTATTAGCTTAAGTTAATGCTTTTTTTTTAATTATAAGCTTTATTAAGTTTTTTATAAATAAAAACTTAAAATATATTATTTAAGTATATTAGTTAATCTTACTTTAACTTGCTTATTTAAAAAGTTTTTTTTTTAAAAAAAAAGCTAATACCTTGCTTTTTTTTTACTTTAGCTTTAATATAAAATTAAAACTAACTAATAAAGTACCTTTTATTAGTTTTTTTTAGTTTTAAATACTAATTAAATATATTTTTTTAAAAAAAAAAACTACTAATAAACTTTTTGCTTTTAGTTTTATTAAACTTTATATAAAGCTTTATATAGCTTTTATACTTTTTGCTTTTAAACTAAAGTTTATTAAAAAATAGTTTTATATTAACTATTATTAGCAAAACTATTACTTTAAAAACTATATTATTATTACTTTAAATATTAATAAAACTATTTTTAACTATTATAATGTTTGCTATATATTAAAGTTTAATATTATTAAAGTTTTTTATTGCTTATAAATAACTTTATTTTTTAAGTATTTAATTATTTTTTATACTTATATAAGTACTTACTAATAAAAGGTTTTACTATTTAAACTAAAAGTAAAACTAGCTTAATAGCAATTTTTTATTAATATTTAACTATAAAACCTACTTAATTAATACGCTAGCGCTTATGCTAACAATGTTTTAGTTTATTTATAAAAAAAGCCTTAATATTAAAAAAACTATAAAAAAGTTATTTGCTACCTATTTTTTGCTAGCTTATAAAGTAATATTAATAAGTTTTAATTTAATACTTAAAAAGTTAATTACTTAAGTATAATTATTAAAGTAAGCAAAAGTATTTTTATTAACTTAATTAAAATTAAAGCTATTATAAAGTAAAAGTTTTTAAAACTTTATAATACTATTACTATTTGTTTATTTTTTAGTTTTTATAACTATATTTGCATATTTATTTACTATGCTAGCAAAGCTGCTAAGCTATTAAACTAACTTTTAAAAAAAAAAACTTTTTATTTTAAGCTTTAAATAAAAAGCTTTTTTTAACTAACTTAAAAAGCTAGCTTATACTATACTAATATTTACTTTTTTTTAGCTAAGTTTTTTAACTTAAATAAAAGCTAATATATTTTATAACGCTACTAAAAGCGTTATTTTTTAATTATAACCTAATAAAAAATAAAAGCTTATTAGTTATTTTTTTAAAACTATAATATTTACTAAGCAAGCTTATTTAATATAAAATAAAAAGTTTTTAGCTATAGTTTAAACTTTTAGTTATTTTTATAACAAATTGCTAAGCACTTAAATTATTATTTTTATTAATTACTAAGCTTTAACTTATTTTTTTACTAAACGCTGCTTAAAGTTATATTAAGTAGCTTAGCTAAACTTTTTATATAAGTTTACTATTAAGTAAAAGTACTACTTAAAAAAAAAATATAATTACTAATATATTATCTTATAAAACTACTAACTTTTTTATTATTAAAACTTATAAAAAAAAAATTAACTATTTACTTTAATTTTTTTAAAAAACATTATAAGCTTTTGCTTATAAGCTATAATTGCTTTTATTAAAGTTTAACTATTTTTTATTTTTTTACTTTTAATAATGCTAAAAGAACTAGAGTTAGTTAACTTAATTATTAAAAAAAACTAACTTTAAAAACTAAGCACTTATAAAAAAAAGTTAGTTATTTTAGCTACTACTTAAAATAGCTTAATATTTTTTTAAACAGCTTTAATTTAAAAAGCTTATACGCTTAAGTTATAAGCTTATAGTAACTAAAACAAAATAATTTAAGCTTTTTTAATTAATTATTATTAGCTTAACTTTAAAAAAAATATTTAATAATATATTTATAACTATTAAAATTACTAGCGTAATAAAAACCTTTATAATAAAATACTAGGCCTTTTATACTTATTACCTTTTTTTTAGCATATATAAAATATTATAATAGTTAATAAAAAAATATATTAAAAAATAAGCATAGCTATAACTACGTATAGTGCTTTATTAATAAGTTTAGCTGCTTAATTGCTACTATTTTAAGTAAAAAAACTAATATTGTTAAAATATTAGCTAAAAAGTACTATTATTACTTATACTAATTTTTTAGCCTTTTAAGCACTTAAATTAATAATAATAAAAAATAGTTTATTTTATAGCTAATAAAAGCTTTAAATATTTTAATAAGTACTAAATACTATTAAAGCAGCTTTAACTACTTTTAAACTTAAAGCGTTATTAAAGTTACTAACTATAAGCTAAATTAATATTTTTGCTTTTATATTAACTAATTTTAAAATAATTAAAATAATTATACTATTGCTTTTAACTTTGCTTATAACTTATTATACTATTTATTATTAAGTATAAGCTTTTTAAAAGTAGCTTTTAAAGTTAAGCTATATACTAACTTAATACTTTTATTACTACTTAATAATATAATTAATAAGCTAGCTAAGTATATAGTAAAGTTAGTAAAGCAAACTTATAAAGTTTAAAACTTAGCTTATAAATTTGCTTAAAAAACTTAAAAATAATAAAAAGTTTAAGCTAATAAAAAAAAATAAAAAATAAACTTTTTTATTTATAACTAGGTTTTTTTTTAAAAAAAAGGTTTTATTATAATAGCTTTTATTACTTATATAAATTTTTAATAAGTTAGTTTATTTAAAATCTTTAAAAAAAAAAGCTATAGTTATATTTTAAATTTATTACTAACTTATAAAATATAAAACTTTTTTTATGCTAATTAACTATATAAAGCTTTTAATAACTTTTTGCTTTAATAAATCTAATTTTTTTTAAAACTTAAAAAAATTAATAAAAAGTTTAAATATAAAATATAGCAAGTTTTAAAGTTTAAACTTTTTAAGCGCTATAAGCATTTTTAGTACTAAGTAAACTAAATTAAATATAACTTAAACAATGCTTAGTACTTTACTAGCAACTTTAAAAATATACTAATAGCTTTAAAAAACTTTTATAATAGCTACTTTTTAGC